>JAINUT010000309.1:0-37355 GCA_020205555.1 Panax stipuleanatus
AAGAGGTAATGTATTACTTTGTACAAGTTTGATTAGCGTCAAAAGGAGAAACCCATGACTATCGCGTTCAAAACCATGCGTACATCTCACACAAGTCTTCATTTACGGAGACCTTCTTATTGTTTCATTGGTTCTCTAAAATTGTCAAATAAGAGGTGATTAGGAGTCCTATTACTTCGTTCTAATTTGATTAGCTTCAAATGGTGCAATTCCATAACAATCGCCTTAAAAACGATGCGTACATCTCACACAAGTCTTGATTTTAGGAGACCTTCTTATTGTTTCATTGGTTCTCTCAAACTTTCAAAGAAAGAGGTGATTATGAGTCCTATGACTTCGTTCTAGTTTGATTAGCATCAAAAGGAGCAATCCTATCACTAGTGCCTTCAAAACGATCTGTACATCTCACACTACTCAACATTTAGGGAGACCTTTTATTGTTTGATTAGTTCTCTCAAATTGTCAAAATATAGGAGATTTTGGGTCCTATTACTTCGTTCTAGTTGAAATTAGCATCAAAAGGAGCACTTCCATCTTTATCGCGTCCAAAACGATGGGTAGATCTCACACAAGTCTTCAATTAGGGAGAACTTCATATTGTTTCATTGCTTGTTTCAAATTTATAAAGAAAGAGGTGATTAAGAGTTGTATTACTTTGTTCTACTTTGATTAGCGTCAAAAGGAGAAACCCATGACTATCGCGTTCAAAACCATGCGTACATCTCATACAAGTCTTCATTTAGGGAGACCGTCGTATTTTTTTCATTGGTTCTCTAAAATTGTCAAAGAAAGAGGTGATTAGGAGTCCTATAACTTCATTCTAGTTTGATTAGCATCAAAAAGCAATCCCATTACTATCACGTTCAAACGATTAGTACATCTCACACAAGTCTTCATTTAGGAAGACCTTCTTATTGTTTCATTGGTTCCCTAAAATTGTCAAAGAAAGATGATTAGAAGTCCTATTACTTCATTCGAATTTGATTAGCATCAAAATGAGAAATCCCATGACTATCGCGTTAAAAACGATGCGTGCATCTCTCACAAGTCTTGATATAGGGAGACCTTCTTATTATTTAATTGGTTTTCTCAAATTGTCAAGGAAAGAAGGGATTATGAGTCCTATGACTTCGTTTTAGTTTTATTTGCATCAAAAGAAGCAATCCTATCACTAGCGCCTTCAAAATTATCTGTACATCTCACACAAGTTTTCATTTAGGGAAACCATCTTAATTTTTCATTAGTTCTCTCAAATTGTAAAAATATAGGTGATTATGAGTCCTATTACTTCGATCTAGTTGAAATTAGCATCAAAAGAAGTAATCCCATCACTATCGCGTCCAAAACGATGCATCGATTTCACACAAATCTTCATTTAGTGAGAACTTCATATTGTTTCATTGGTTGTTTCAAATTTATAAAGAAAGAGGTGATTAAGTGTTCTATTACTTTGTTCTACTTTAATTAGTGTCAAAAGGAGAAACCCATGACTATCGCGTTCAAAACCATTCGTACATCTCACACAAGTCTTCATTTAGGGAGACCTTCTTATTTTTTCATTGGTTCTCTAAAATTGTCAAAGAAAGAGGTGATTAGGAGTCCTATTACTTCGTTCAAATTTGATTAGCTTCAAAAGGTGCAATCCCATAACAATCGCCTTAAAAACGATGCGTACATCTCACACAAGTCTTCATTTAGGGAGACCTTCTTATTGTTTCATTGGTTCTCTAAAATTGTCAAAGAATAGGTGATTAGGAGTCCTATTACTTCGTTCTAATTTGATTAGCTTCAAAAGGTGCAATCCCATAACAATCGCCTTAAAAACCATGCGTACATCTCACACATGTCTTGATTTTGGGAGACCTTCTTATTGTTTCATTGGTTCTCTCAAATTTTCAAAGAAAGAGGTGATTATGAGTCCTATGACTTCGTTCTAGTTTGATTAGCATCAAAAGGAGCAATCCTATCACTAGTGCCTTCAAAACGATATGTACATCTCACATAAGTCTTCATTTAGGGAAACCTTCTTATTGTTTCATTAGTTCTCTGAAATTGTCAAATATAGGAGATTTTGAGTCCTATTACTTCGTTCTAGTTGAAATTAGCATCAAAAGGAGCACTTCCATCACTATCGTGTCCAAAACGATGGGTAGATCTCACACATGTCTTCAATTAGGGAGAACTTCATATTGTTTCATTGCTTGTTTCAAATTTATAAAGAAAGATGTGATTAAAAGTTGTATTACTTTGTTCTACTTTGATTAGCGTCAAAAGGAGAAACCCATGACTATCGCGTTCAAAACCATGCGTACGTCTCACACAAGTCTTCATTTAGGGAGACCGTCTTATTTTTTTCATTGGTTCTCTAAAATTTTCAAAGAAAGAGGTGACTAAGAGTCCTATAACATCGTTCTAGTTTGATTAGCATCTAAAAGAGCAATTCCATTACTATAACTTTCAAACGATGCGTATATGTCACACAAGTCTTCATTTAGGAAGACCATCTTATTGTTTCATTGGTTCTCTAAAATTGTCAAAGAAAGAGATGATTAGAAGTCCTATTACTTCGTTCGAATTTGATTAGCATCAAAATGAGCAATCCCATTACTATCCCGTTAAAAACGATGCGTGCATCTCTCACAAGTCTTGATTTAGGGAGACCTTCTTATTATTTAATTGGTTTTCTCAAATTGTCAAGGAAAGAGGGGATTATGAGTCCTATGACTTCATTTTAGTTTTATTTGCATCAAAAGAAGCAATCTTATCACTAGCGCCTTCAAATTATCTGTACATCTCACACAAGTTTTCATTTAGGGAAACCATCTTACTGTTCCATTAGTTCTCCAAAATTATAAAAATATAGGCGATTATGAGCCCTATTACTTCGTTCTAGTTTGATTAGCATCAAAAGGAGCAATCCCATTACAACACGTTCAAAACGATGCGTACATCTCACACAAGTCTTCATTTAGGAAGACCTTCTTATTGTTTCATTGGTTCCCTAAAATTGTCAAAGAAAGAGATGATTAGAAGTCCTATTACTTCGTTCAAATTTGATTAGCATCAAAATGAGAAATCCCATGACTATCGCGTTAAAAACGATGCGTGCATCTCTCACAAGTCTTGATATAGGGAGACCTTCTTATTATTTAATTGGTTTTCTCAAATTGTCAAGGAAAGAGGGGATTATGAGTCCTATGACTCCGTTTTAGTTTTATTTGCATCAAAAGAAGCAATCCTATCACTAGCGCCTTCAAAATTATCTGTACATCTCACACAAGTTTTCATTTAGGAAAACCATCTTACTGTTCCATTAGTTCTCTCAAATTGTAAAAATATAGGCGATTATGAGCCCTATTACTTCGTTCTAGTTGAAATTAGCATCAAAAGAAGTAATCCCATCACTATCGCGTCCAAAACGATGCGTAGATTTCACACAAATCTTCATTTAGTGAGAACTTCATATTGTTTCATTGGTTGTTTCAAATTTATAAAGAAATAGGTGATTAAGTGTTGTATTACTTTGTTCTACTTTAATTAGTGTCAAAAGGAGAACCATGACTATCGCGTTCAAAACCATTCGTACATCTCACACAAGTCTTCATTTACGGAGACCTTCTTATTTTTTTCATTGTTTCTCTAAAATTGTCAAAGAAAGTGGTGATTAGGAGTCCTATTACTTCGTTCTAATTTGATTAGCTTCAAAAGGTGCAATCCCATAACAATCGCCTTAAAAACGATGTACATCTCACACAAGTCTTCATTTAAGGAGACCTTCTTATTGTTTCATTGGTTCTCTAAAATTTTCAAAGAAAGGTGATTAGGAGTCCTATTACTTCGTTCTAATTTGATTAGCTTCAAAAGGTGCAATCCCATAACAATCGCCTTAAAAACGATGCGTACATCTCACACATGTCTTGATTTTGGGAGACCTTCTTATTGTTTCATTGATTCTCTCAAATTTTCAAAGAAAGAGGTGATTATGAGTCCTATGACTTCGTTCTAGTTTGATTAGCATCAAAAGGAGCAATCCTATCACTAGTGCCTTCAAAACGATATGTACATCTTACATAAGTCTTCATTTAGGGAGAGCTTGTTATTGTTTCATTAGTTCTCTCAAATTGTCAAAATATAGGATATTTTGGGTCCTATTACTTCGTTCTAGTTGAAATTAGCATCAAAAGGAGCACTTCCATCACTATCGCGTCCAAAACGATGGGTAGATCTCACACAAGTCTTCAATTAGGGAGAACTTCATATTGTTTCATTGGTTGTTTCAATTTATAAAGAAAGAGGTGATTAAGAGTTGTATTACTTTGTTCTACTTTGATTAGCGTCAAAAGGAGAAACCCATGACTATCGCGTTCAAAACCATGCGTACATCTCACAAGTCTTCATTTAGGGAGACCGTCTTATTTTTTTCATTGGTTCTCTAAAATTGTCAAAGAAAGAGGTGACTAAAGTCCTATAACTTCGTTTAGTTTGATTAGCATCAAAAGAGCAATTCCATTACTATAACTTCAAAACGATGCGTAAATGTCACACAAGTCTTCATTTAGGAAGACCTTATCTTATTGTTTCATTGGTTCTGAAATTGTCAAAGAAGATTATTAGAAGTCCTATTACTTCGTTCGAATTTGATTAGCATTAAAATGAGCAATCCCATTACTATCGCGTTAAAAACGATGCGTGCATCTCTCACAAGTCTTGATTTAGGGAGACCTTCTTATTATTTAATTGGTTTTCTCAAATTGTCAAGGAAAGAGGGGATTATGAGTCCTATGACTTCGTTTTAGTTTTATTTGCATCAAAAGAAGCAATCCTATCACTAGCGCCTTCAAAATTATCTGTACATCTCACACAAGTTTTCATTTAGGAAAACCATCTTACTTTCCATTAGTTCTCTCAAATTGTAAAAATATAGGTGATTATGAGTCCTATTACTTCGTTCTAGTTGAAATTAGCATCAAAAGAAGTAGTCCCATCACTATCGCGTCCAAAACGATGCATAGATTTCACACAAATCTTCATTTAGTGAGAATTCATATTTTTCATTGGTTGTTTCAAATTTATAAAGAAAGAGGTGATTAAGTGTGTATTACTTTGTTCTACTTTAATTAGTGTCAAAAGGAGAAACCCATGACGTTCAAAACCATTCGTACATCTCACACAAGTCTTCATTTAGGGAGACCTTCTTATTTTTTTCATTGGTTCTCTAAAATTGTCAAAGAAAGAGGTGATTAGGAGTCTATTACTTCGTTCTAGTTTGATTAGCATCAAAAGTAGCAATCCCATTACAATCACGTTCAAAACGATGCGTATATCTCACACAAGTCTTATTTAGGAGACCTTCTTATGTTTCATTGGTTCTCTAAAATTGTCAAAGAAAGAGGTGATTAGGAGTCCTATTACTTCTTCGTTCTAATTTGATTAGCTTCAAAAGGTGCAATTCCATAACAATCGCCTTAAAAACGATGCGTACATCTACACAAGTCTTGATTTTGGGAGACCTTCTTATTGTTTCATTGGTTCTCTCAAACTTTCAAAGAAAGAGGTGATTATGAGTCCTATGACTTCGTTCTAGTTTGATTAGCATCAAAAGGAGCAATCCTATCACTAGTGCCTTCAAAACGATATGTACATCACATAAGTCTTCATTTAGGGAGACCTTCTTATTGTTTCATTAGTTCTCTCAAATTATCAAAATATAGGAGATTTTGGGTCCTATTACTTCGTTCTAGTTGAAATTAGCATCAAAAGGAGCACTTCCATCTATCGCGTCCAAAACGATGGGTAGATCTCACACAAGTCTTCAATTAGGGAGAACTTCATATTGTTTCATTGCTTGTTTCAAATTTATAAAGAAAGAGGTGATTAAGAGTTGTATTACTTTGTTCTACTTTGATTAGCGTCAAAAGGAGAAACCCATGACTATCGCGTTCAAACCATGAGTACATCCATACAAGTCTTCATTTAGGGAGACCGTCTTATTTTTTTCATTGGTTCTCTAAAATTGTCAAAGAAAGAGGTGATTAGGAGTCCTATAACTTCGTTCTAGTTTGATTAGCATCAAAAGAGCAATCCCATTACTATCAAGTTCAAAACGATGCGTACATCTCACACAAGTCTTCATTTAGGAAGACCTTCTTATTGTTTCATTGGTTCCCTAAAATTGTCAAAGAAAGAGATGATTAGAAGTCCTATTACTTCGTTCGAATTTGATTAGCATCAAAATGAGAAATCCCATGACTATCGCGTTAAAAACGATGCGTGCATCTCTCACAAGTCTTGATTAGGGAGACCTTCTTATTATTTAATTGGTTTTCTCAAATTGTCAAGGAAAGAAGGGATTATGAGTCCTATGACTTCGTTTTAGTTTTATTTGCATCAAAAGAACAATCCTATCACTAGCGCCTTCAAAATTATCTGTACATCTCACACAAGTTTTCATTTAGGGAAACCATCTTACTTTTCCATTAGTTCTCTCAAATTGTAAAAATAGGCGATTATGAGTCCTATTACTTCGTTCTAGTTGAAATTAGCATCAAAAGAAGTAATCCATCACTATCGCGTCCAAAACGATGCGTAGATTTCACACAAATCTTCATTTAGTGAGAACTTCATATTGTTTCATTGGTTGTTTCAAATTTATAAAGAAAGAGGTGATTAAGTGTTGTATTACTTTGTTCTACTTTAATTAGTGTCAAAAGGAGAAACCATGACTATCGCGTTCAAAACCATTCGTACATCTCACACAAGTCTTCATTTAGGGAGACCTTCTTATTTTTTTCATTGGTTCTCTAAAATTGTCAAAGAAAGAGGTGATTAGAGTCCTATCTTCGTTCAATTTGATTAGCTTCAAAAGGTGCAATCCCATAACAATCGCCTTAAAAACGATGCGTACATCTCACACAAGTCTTCATTTAGGAGACCTTCTTATTGTTTCATTGGTTCTCTAAAATTTCAAAGAAAGAGGTGATTAGGAGTCTTATTACTTCGTTCTAATTTGATTAGCTTCAAAAGGTGCAATCCCATAACAATCGCCTTAAAAACGATGCGTACATCTCACATGTCTTGATTTGGGAGACCTTCTTATTGTTTCATTGGTTCTCTCAAATTTTCAAAGAAAGAGGTGATTATGAGTCCTATGACTTCGTTCTAGTTTGATTAGCATCAAAAGGAGCAATCCTATCACTAGTGCCTTCAAAACGATATGTACATCTCACATAAGTCTTCATTTAGGGAGACCTTCTTATTGTTTCATTAGTTCTCTCAAATTGTCAAAATATAGGAGATTTTGGGTCCTATTACTTCGTTCTAGTTGAAATTAGCATCAAAAGGAGCACTTCCATCACTATCGCGTCCAAAACGATGGGTAGATCTCACACAAGTCTTCAATTAGGGAGAACTTCATATTGTTTCATTGCTTGTTTCAAATTTATAAAGAAAGAGGTGATTAAGAGTTGTATTACTTTGTTCTACTTTGATTAGCGTCAAAAGGAGAAACTCATGACTATCGCGTTCAAAACCATGCGTACATCTCACACAAGTCTTCATTTAGGGAGACCGTCTTATTTTTTTCATTGGTTCTCTAAAATTGTCAAAGAAAGAGGTGACTAGAGTCCTATAACTTCGTTCTAGTTTGATTAGCATCAAAAGGAGCAATCCATTACTATAACTTCAAAACGATGCGTACATCACACAAGTCTTCATTTAGGAAGACCTTCTTATTGTTTCATTGGTTCTAAAATTGTCAAAGAAAGAGATGATTAGAAGTCCTATTACTTCGTTCGAATTTGATTAGCATCAAAATGAGAATCCCATGACTATCGCGTTAAAAACGATGCGTGCATCTCTCACAAGTCTTGATTTAGGGAGACCTTCTTATTATTTAATTGGTTTTCTCAAATTGTCAAGGAAAGAGGGATTATGAGTCCTATGACTTCGTTTTAGTTTTATTTGCATCAAAAGAAGCAATCCTATCACTAGCGCCTTCAAAATTATCTGTACATCTCACACAAGTTTTCATTTAGGAAACCATCTTACTTTTCCATTAGTTCTCTCAAATTGTAAAAATATAGGTGATTATGAGTCCTATTACTTCGTTCTAGTTGAAATTAGCATCAAAAGAAGTAATCCCATCACTATCGCGTCCAAAACGATGCATAGATTTCACACAAATCTTCATTTAGTGAGAACTTCATATTGTTTCATTGGTTGTTTCAAATTTATAAAGAAAGAGGTGATTAAGTGTTATTACTTTGTTCTACTTTAATTAGTGTCAAAAGGAGAAACCCATGCGTTCAAAACCATTCGTACATCTCACACAAGTCTTCATTTAGGGAGACCTTCTTATTTTTTCATTGGTTCTCTAAAATTGTCAAAGAAAGAGGTGATTAGGAGTCTATTACTTCGTTCTAGTTTGATTAGCTCAAAAGGTGCAATCCCATACAATCGTTCAAAACGATGCGTACATCTCACACAAGTCTTCATTTAGGAGACCTTCTTATGTTTCATTGGTTCTCTAAAATTTCAAAGAAAGAGGTGATTAGGAGTCCTATTACTTCGTTCTAATTTGATTAGCTTCAAAAGGTGCAATCCATAACAATCGCCTTAAAAACGATGCGTACATCTACACATCTTGATTTTGGAGACCTTCTTATTGTTTCATTGGTTCTCTCAAATTTCAAAGAAAGAGGTGATTATGAGTCCTATGACTTCGTTCTAGTTTGATTAGCATCAAAAGGAGCAATCCTATCACTAGTGCCTTCAAAACGATATGTACATCTACATAAGTCTTCATTTAGGGAGACCTTCTTATTGTTTCATTAGTTCTCTCAAATTGTCAAAATATAGGAGATTTTGGGTCCTATTACTTCGTTCTAGTTGAAATTAGCATCAAAAGGAGCACTTCCATCTATCGCGTCCAAAACGATGGGTAGATCTCACACAAGTCTTCAATTAGGGAGAACTTCATATTGTTTCATTGCTTGTTTCAAATTTATAAAGAAAGAGGTGATTAAGAGTTGTATTACTTTGTTCTACTTTGATTAGCGTCAAAAGGAGAAACCCATGACTATCGCGTTCAAAACCATGAGTACATCCCATACAAGTCTTCATTTAGAGACCGTCTTATTTTTTTCATTGGTTCTCTAAAATTGTCAAAGAAAGAGGTGATTAGAGTCCTATAACTTCGTTCTAGTTTGATTAGCATCAAAAAGGCAATCCCATTACTATCAAGTTCAAAACGATACGTACATCTCACACAAGTCTTCATTTAGGAAGACCTTCTTATTGTTTCATTGGTTCCCTAAAATTGTCAAAGAAAGAGATGATTAGAAGTCCTATTACTTCGTTCGAATTTGATTAGCATCAAAATGAGAAATCCCATGACTATCGCGTTAAAAACGATGCGTGCATCTATCACAAGTCTTGATAGGGAGACTTTCTTATTATTTAATTGGTTTTCTCAAATTGTCAAGGAAAGAAGGGATTATGAGTCCTATGACTTCGTTTTAGTTTTATTTGCATCAAAAGAAGCAATCCTATCAATAGCGCCTTCAAAATTATCTGTACATCTCACACATGTTTTCATTTAGGAAACCATCTTATTATTCCATTAGTTCTCTCAAATTGTAAAAATAGGCGATTATGAGTTCTATTACTTCGTTCTAGTTGAAATTAGCATCAAAAGAAGTAATCCATCACTATCGCGTCCAAAATGATGCGTAGATTTCACACAAATCTTCATTTAGTGAGAACTTCATATTGTTTCATTGGTTGTTTCAAATTTATAAAGAAAGAGGTGATTAAGTGTTGTATTACTTTGTTCTACTTTAATTAGTGTCAAAAGGAGAAACCATGACTATCGCGTTCAAAACCATTCGTACATCTCACACAAGTCTTCATTTAGGGAGACCTTCTTATTTTTTTCATTGTTTCTCTAAAATTGTCAAAGAAAGTGGTGATTAGAGTCCTATTACTTCGTTCAAATTTGATTAGCTTCAAAAGGTGCAATCCCATAACAATCGCCTTAAAAACGATGCGTACATCTCACACAAGTCTTCATTTAAGGAGACCTTCTTATTGTTTCATTGGTTCTCTAAAATTTCAAAGAAAGAGGTGATTAGGAGTCCTATTACTTCGTTCTAATTTGATTAGCTTCAAAAGGTGCAATCCCATAACAATCGCCTTAAAAACGATGCGTACATCTCACACATGTCTTGATTTTGGGAGACCTTCTTATTGTTTCATTGATTCTCTCAAATTTTCAAAGAAAGAGGTGATTATGAGTCCTATGACTTCGTTCTAGTTTGATTAGCATCAAAAGGAGCAATCCTATCACTAGTGCCTTCAAAACGATATGTACATCTTACATAAGTCTTCATTTAGGGAGACTTGTTATTGTTTCATTAGTTCTCTCAAATTGTCAAAATATAGGATATTTTGGGTCCTATTACTTCGTTCTAGTTGAAATTAGCATCAAAAGGAGCACTTCCATCACTATCGCGTCCAAAACGATGGGTAGATCTCACACAAGTCTTCAATTAGGGAGAACTTCATATTGTTTCATTGGTTGTTTCAAATTTATAAAGAAAGAGGTGATTAAGAGTTGTATTACTTTGTTCTACTTTGATTAGCGTCAAAAGGAGAAACCCATGACTATCGCGTTCAAAACCATGCGTACATCTCACACAAGTCTTCATTTAGGGAGACCGTCTTATTTTTTCATTGGTTCTCTAAAATTGTCAAAGAAAGAGGTGACTAAGAGTCCTATAACTTCGTTCTAGTTTGATTAGCATCAAAAGCAATTCCATTACTATAACTTTCAAAACGATGCGTAAATGTCACACAAGTCTTCATTTAGGAAGACCTTCTTATTGTTTCATTGGTTGTCTAAAATTGTCAAAGAAAGAGTTGATTAGAAGTCCTATTACTTCGTTCGAATTTGATTAGCATTAAAATGAGCAATCCCATTACTATCGCGTTAAAAACGATGCGTGCATCTCTCACAAGTCTTGATTTAGGGAGACCTTCTTATTATTTAATTGGTTTTCTCAAATTGTCAAGGAAAGAGGGGATTATGAGTCCTATGACTTCGTTTTAGTTTTATTTGCATCAAAAGAAGCAATCCTATCACTAGCGCCTTCAAAATTATCTGTACATCTCACACAAGTTTCATTTAGGAAAACCATCTTACTTTCCATTAGTTCTCTCAAATTGTAAAAATATAGGTGATTATGAGTCCTATTACTTCGTTCTAGTTGAAATTAGCATCAAAAGAAGTAGTCCCATCACTATCGCGTCCAAAACGATGCATAGATTTCACACAAATCTTCATTTAGTGAGAACTTCATATTGTTTCATTGGTTGTTTCAAATTTATAAAGAAAGGTGATTAAGTGTGTATTACTTTGTTCTACTTTAATTAGTGTCAAAATGAGAAACCCATGACTATCACGTTCAAAACCATTCGTACATCTCACACAAGTCTTCATTTAGGGAGACCTTCTTATTTTTTCATTGGTTCTCTAAAATTGTCAAAGAAAGAGGTGATTAGGAGTCTTATTACTTCGTTCTAGTTTGATTATCATCAAAAGTAGCAATCCCATACAATCACGTTCAAAACGATGCGTATATCTCACACAAGTCTTTATTTAAGGAGACCTTCTTAATGTTTCATTGGTTCTCTAAAATTGTCAAAGAAAGAGGTGATTAGGAGTCCTATTACTTCGTTCTAATTTGATTAGCTTCAAATGGTGCAATTCCATAACAATCGCCTTAAAAACGATGCGTACATCTAACACAAGTCTTGATTTTAGGAGACCTTCTTATTGTTTCATTGGTTCTCTCAAACTTTCAAAGAAAGAGGTGATTATGAGTCCTATGACTTCGTTCTAGTTTGATTAGCATCAAAAGGAGCAATCCTATCACTAGTGCCTTCAAAACGATATGTACATCTCACATAAGTCTTCATTTAGGGAGACCTTCTTATTGTTTCATTAGTTCTCTCAAATTATCAAAATATAGGAGATTTTGGGTCCTATTACTTCGTTCTAGTTGAAATTAGCATCAAAAGGAGCACTTCCATCACTATCGTGTCCAAAACGATGGGTAGATCTCACACAAGTCTTCAATTAGGGAGAACTTCATATGTTTGATTGCTTGTTTCAAATTTATAAAGAAAGAGGTGATTAAGAGTTGTATTACTTTGTTCTACTTTGATTAGCGTCAAAAGGAGAAACCCATGACTATCGCGTTCAAAACCATGAGTACATCTCATACAAGTCTTCATTTAGAGAGACCGTCTTATTTTTTTCATTGGTTCTCTAAAATTGTCAAAGAAAGAGGTGATTAGGAGTCCTATAACTTCGTTCTAGTTTGATTAGCATCAAAAAGCAATCCCATTACTATCACGTTCAAAACGATGCGTACATCTCACACAAGTCTTCATTTAGGAAGACCTTCTTATTGTTTCATTGGTTCCCTAAAATTGTCAAAGAAAGAGATGATTAGAAGTCCTATTACTTCATTCAAATTTGATTAGCATCAAAATGAGAAATCCCATGACTATCGCGTTAAAACGATGCGTGCATCTCTCACAAGTCTTGATATAGGGAGACCTTCTTATTATTTAATTGGTTTTCTCAAATTGTCAAGGAAAGAAGGGATTATGAGTCCTATGACTTCGTTTTAGTTTTATTTGCATCAAAAGAAACAATCCTATCACTAGCGCCTTCAAAATTATCTGTACATCTCACACAAGTTTTCATTTAGGGAAACCATCTTACTTTTCCATTAGTTCTCTCAAATTGTAAAAATATAGGTTTAGTCCTATTACTTCGTTCTAGTTGAAATTAGCATCAAAAGAAGTAATCCCATCACTATCGCGTCCAAAATGATGCATAGATTTCACACAAATCTTCATTTAGTGAGAACTTCATATTGTTTCATTGGTTGTTTCAAATTTATAAAGAAAGAGGTGATTAAGTATTGTATTACTTTGTTCTACTTTAATTAGTGTCAAAAGGAGAAACCCATGACTATCGCGTTCAAAACCATTCGTACATCTCACACAATTCTTCATTTAGGGAGACCTTCTTATTTTTTTCATTGGTTCTCTAAAATTGTCAAAGAAAGAGGTGATTAGGAGTCCTATTACTTCGTTCAAATTTGATTAGCTTCAAAAGGTGCAATCCCATAACAATCGCCTTACAAACGAAGCGTACATCTCACACAAGTCTTCATTTAGGGAGACCTTCTTATTGTTTCATTGGTTCTCTAAAATTGTCAAAGAAAGAGGTGATTAGGAGTCTTATTACTTCGTTCTAATTTGATTAGCTTCAAAAGGTGCAATCCCATAACAATCGCCTTAAAAATGATGCGTACATCTCAAACATGTCTTGATTTTGGGAGACCTTCTTATTGTTTCATTGGTTCTCTCAAATTTTCAAAGAAAGAGGTGATTATGAGTCCTATGACTTCGTTCTAGTTTGATTAGCATCAAAAGGAACAATCCTATCACTAGTGCCTTCAAAACGATATGTACATCTCACATAAGTCTTCATTTAGGGAGACCTTCTTATTGTTTCATTAGTTCTCTCAAATTGTCAAAATATAGGAAATTTTGGGTCCTTTTACATCGTTCTAGTTGAAATTAGCATCAAAAGGAGCACTTCCATCACTATCGCGTCCAAAACGATGGGTAGATCTCACACAAGTCTTCAATTAGGGAGAACTTCATATTGTTTCATTGCTTGTTTCAAATTTATAAAGAAAGAGGTGATTAAGAGTTGTATTACTTTGTTCTACTTTGATTAGCGTCAAAAAGAGAAACCCATGACAATCGCGTTCAAAACCATGCGTACATCTCACACAAGTCTTCATTTAGGAAGACCTTCTTATTTTTTTCATTGGTTCTCTAAAAATGTCAAAGAAAGAGGTGATTAGGAGTCCTATTCTTCGTTCTAGTTTGATTAGCATCAAAAGTAGCAATCTCATTACAATCACGTTCAAAACTATGCGTACATCTCACACAAGTCTTTATTTAAGGAGACCTTCTTAATGTTTCATTGGTTCTCTAAAATTGTCAAAGAAAGAGGTGATTAGGAGTCCTATTACTTCGTTCTAATTTGATTAGCTTCAAAGGTGCAATTCCATAACAATCGCCTAAAAAACGATACGTACATCTCACACAAGTCTTGATTTTGGGAGACCTTCTTATTGTTTCATTGGTTCTCTCAAACTTTCAAAGAAAGAGGTGATTATGAGTCCTATGACTTCGTTCTAGTTTGATTAGCATCAAAAGGAGCAATCCTATCAATAGTGCCTTCAAAACGATATGTACATCTGACATAAGTCTTCATTTAGGGAGACCTTCTTATTGTTTCATTAGTTCTCTCAAATTGTCAAAATATAGGAGATTTGGGTCCTATTACTTCGTTCTAGTTGAATTTAGCATCAAAAGGAGCACTTCCATCACTATCGTGTCCAAAACGATGGGTAGATCTCACACAAGTCTTCAATAGGGAGAACTTCATATTGTTTGATTGCTTGTTTCAAATTTATAAAGAAAGAGGTGATTAAGAGTTGTATTACTTTGTTCTACTTTGATTAGCGTCAAAAGGAGTAACCCATGACTATCGCGTTCAAAACCAATGAGTACATCTCATACAAGTCTTCATTTAGGGAGACCGTCTTATTTTTTTCATTGGTTCTCTAAAATTGTCAAAGAAAGAGGTGATTAGGAGTCCTATAACTTCGTTCTAGTTTGATTAGCATCAAAAGGAGCAATCCCATTACTATCACGTTCAAAACAATGCGTACATCTCACACAAGTCTTCATTTAAGAAGACCTTCTTATTGTTTCATTGGTTCTATAAATTATCAAAGAAAGAGATGATTAGAAGTCCTATTACTTCGTTCGAATTTGATTAGCATCAAAATGAACAATCCCATGACTATCGCGTTAAAACGATGCGTGCATCTCTCACAAGTCTTGATTTAGGGAGACCTTCTTATTATTTAATTTTTTTTCTCAAATTTTCAAGGAAAGAGGGATTATGAGTCCTATGACTTTGTTTTAGTTTTATTTGCATCAAAAGAAGCAATCCTATCACTAGCGCCTTCAAAATTATCTGTACATCTCACACAAGTTTTCATTTAGGGAAACCATCTTACTTTTCCATTAGTCCTCTCAAATTGTAAAAATATAGGTGATTAGAGTCCTATTACTTCATTCTAGTTGCAATTAGCATCAAAGAAGTAATCCCATCACTATCGCGTCCAAAACGATGCATAGATTTCACACAAATCTTCATTTAGTGAGAACTTCATATTGTTTCATTGGTTATTTCAAATTTATAAAGAAAGAGGTGATTAAGTGTTGTATTACTTTGTTCTACTTTAATTAGTGTCAAAAGGAGAAACCCATGACTATCGCGTTCAAAACCATTCGTACATCTCACACAATCTTTATTTAGGGAGGCCCTCTTATTTTTTTCATTGGTTCTCTAAAATTGTCAAGAAAGAGGTGATTAGGAGTCCTATTACTTCGTTCAAATTTGATTAGCTTCAAAAGGTGCAATCCCATAACAATCGCCTTAAAATGATGCGTACATCTCACACAAGTCTTCATTTAGGACCTTCTTATTGTTTCATTGGTTCTCTAAAATTGTCAAAGAAAGAGGTGATTAGGAGTCTTATTACTTCGTTCTAATTTGATTAGCTTCAAAAGGTGCAATCCCATAACAATCGCCTTAAAAACGATGCGTACATCTCACACAAGTCTTGATTTTGGGAGATCTTCTTATTGTTTCATTGGTTCTCTCAAACTTTCAAAGAAAGAGGTGATTATGAGTCCTATGACTTCGTTCTAGTTTGATTAGCATCAAAAGGAGCAATCCTATCACTAGTGCCTTCAAAACGATATGTACATCTCACATAAGTCTTCATTTAGGGAGACCTTCTAATTGTTTCAATAGTTCTCTCAAATTGTCAAAATATAGGAGATTTTGGTTCCTATTACTTCGTTCTAGTTGAAATTAGCATCAAAAGGAGCCCTTCCATCACTATCGCGTCCAAAACGATGGGTAGATCTCACACAAGTCTTCAATTAGGGAGAACTTCATATTGTTTCATTGCTTGTTTCAAATTTATAAAGAAAGAGGTGATTAAGAGTTGTATTACTTTGTTCTACTTTGATTAGCGTCAAAAGGAGAAACCCATGACAATCGCGTTCAAAACCATGCGTACATCTCACACAAGTCTTCATTTAGGGAGACCGTCTTATTTTTTCATTGGTTCTCTAAAATTGTCAAAGAAAGAGGTGACTAAGAGTCCTATAACTTCGTTCTAGTTTGATTAGCATCAAAAGGAGCAATTCCATTACTATAACTTCAAAACGATGCGTATATGTCACACAAGTCTTCATTTAGGAAGACCTTCTTATGTTTCATTGATTCTCTAAAATTATCAAAGAAAGAGATGATTAGAAGTCCTATTACTTCGTTCGAATTTGATTAGCATCAAATAGAGCAATCACATTACTATCGCGTTAAAAATGATGTGTGCATCTCGCACAAGTCTTGATTTAGGGAGACCTTCTTATTATTTAATTGGTTTTCTCAAATTGTCAAGGAAAGAGGGGATTATGAGTCCTATGACTTCATTTTTTTATTTGAATCAAAAGAAGCAATCCTATCACTAGCGCCTTCAAAATTATCTGTACATCTCACACAAGTTTTCATTTAGGGAAACCATCTTACTTTCATTAGTTCTCTCAAATTATAAAAATATAGGTGATTATGAGTCCTATTAATCGTTCTAGTTGAAATTAACATTAAAGAAGTAATCCCACCACTATCGCGTCCAAAACGATGCATAGAGTTCACACAAATCTTCATTTAGTGATAACTTCATATTGTTTCATTGGTTGTTTCAAATTTATAAAGAAAGAGGTGATAAGTGTTGTATTACTTTGTTCAACTTTAATTAGCATCAAAATGAGAAACCCATGACAATCGAGTTCGAAACCATGCGTACATCTCACACAAGTCTTCATTTAGGAATACCTTCTTATTTTTTTCATTGGTTCTCTAAAATTGTCAAAGAAAGAGGTGATTAGGAGTTCTATTACTTCGTTCTAGTTTGATTAGCATCAAAAGTAGCAATCCCATTACAATCACGTTCAAAACGATGCGTACATCTCACACAAGTCTTCATTTAGGAAGACCTTCTTATGTTTCATTGGTTCCCTAAATTGTCAAAGAAAGAGATGATTAGAAGTCCTATTACTTCGTTCGAATTTAATTAGCATCAAAATAAGAAATCCCATGACTATCGCGTTAAAAACGATGCGTGCATCTCTCACAAGTCTTGATTTAGGGAGACCTTCTTATTATTTAATTGGTTTTCTCAAATTGTCAAGGAAAGAGGGGATTATGAGTCCTATGACTTCGTTTTAGTTTTATTTGCATCAAAAGAAAAATCCTATCACTAGCGCCTTCAAAATTATCTGTACACTCACACAAGTTTTCATTTAGGGAAACCATCTTATTTTCCATTAGTTCTCTCAAATTGTAAAAATATAGGTGATTATGAAGTCCTATTACTTCGTTCTAGTTGAAATTAGCATCAAAAGAAGTAATCCCATCACTATCGCGTTCAAAACGATGCATAGATTTCCACAAATCTTCATTTAGTGAGAACTTCATATTGTTTTATTGGTTGTTTCAAATTTATAAAGAAAGAGGTGATTAAGTATTGTATTACTTTGTTCTACTTTAATTAGTGTCAAAAGGAGAAACCCATGACTATCGCGTTCAAAACCATTCGTACATCTCACACAATTCTTCATTTAGGGAGGCCTTCTTATTTTTTTCATTGGTTCTCTAAAATTGTCAAAGAAAGAGGTGATTAGGAGTCCTATTACTTCGTTCAAATTTGATTAGCTTCAAAAGGTGCAATCCCATAACAATCGCCTTAAAAACGATGCGTACATCTCACACAAGTCTTCATTTAGGGAGACCTTATTGTTTCATTGGTTCTCTAAAATTGTCAAAGAAAGAGGTGATTAGGAGTCTTATTACTTCGATCTAATTTGATTAGCTTCAAAAGGTGCAATCCCATAACAATCGCCTTAAAAACGATGCGTACATCTCACACATGTCTTGATTTTGGAGACCTTCTTATTGTTTCATTGGTTCTCTCAAATTTTCAAAGAAAGAGGTGATTATGAGTCCTATGACTTCGTTCTAGTTGATTAGCATCAAAAGGAGCAATCCTATGACTAGTGCCTTCAAAACGATATGTACATCTCACATAAGTCTTCATTTAGGGAGACCTTTTATTGTTTCATTAGTTCCTCAAATGTCAAAATATAGAAATTTTGGGTCTTTTACATCGTTCTAGTTGAAATTAGCATCAAAAGGAGCACTTCCATCACTATCGCGTCCAAAACGATGGGTAGATCTCACACAAGTCTTCAATAGGGAGAACTTCATATTGTTTCATTGCTTGTTTCAAATTTATAAAGAAAGAGGTGATTAAGAGTTGTATTACTTTGTTCTACTTTGATTAGCGTCAAAAGGAGAAACCCATGACTATCGCGTTCAAAACCATGCGTACATCTCACAAGTCTTCATTTAGGGAGACCGTCTTATTTTTTTCATTTGTTCTCTAAAATTGTCAAAGAAAGAGGTGACTAAGAGTCCTATAACTTCGTTCTAGTTTGATTAGCATCAAAAGGAGCAATTCCATTACTAAACTTTCAAAACGATGTGTATATGTCACACAAGTCTTCATTTAGAAGACCTTCTTATTGTTTCATTGGTTCTCTAAAATTGTCAAAGAAAGAGATGATTAGAAGTCCTATTACTTCGTTCGAATTTGATTAGCATCAAAATGAGCAATCCCATTACTATTGCGTTAAAAACGATGCTTGCATCTCTCACAAGTCTTGATTTAGGGAGACCTTCTTATTATTTAATTGGTTTTCTCAAATTGTCAAGGAAAGAGGGGATTATGAGTCCTATGACTTCATTTTAGTTTATTTGCATCAAAAGAAGCAATCCTATCACTAGCGCCTTTAAAATTATGTACATCTCACACAAGTTTTCATTTAGGGAAACCATCTTACTTTCCATTAGTTCTCTCAAATTGTAAAAATATAGGTGATTATGAGTCCTATTACTTCGTTCTAGTTGAAATTAACATTAAAATAAGTAATCCCATCACTATCGCGTCCAAAACGATGCGTAGATTTCACACAAATCTTCATTTAGTGATAACTTCATATTGTTTCATTGGTTGTTTCAAATTTATAAAGAAAGAGCGATTAAGTGTTGTATTACTTTGTTCTACTTTAATTAGCTTCAAAATGAGAAACCCAAGACAATCGAGTTCGAAACCATGCGTACATCTCACACAAGTCTTCATTTAGGAAGACCTTCTTATTTTTTTCAGTGGTTCTCTAAAAATGTCAAAGAAAGAGGTGATTAGGAGTCCTATTACTTCGTTCTAGTTTGATTAGCATCAAAAGTAGCAATCCCATTACAATCACGTTCAAAAACTATGCGTACATCTCACACAAGTCTTTATTTAAGGAGACCTTCTTAATGTTTCATTGGTTCTCTAAAATTGTCAAAGAAAGAGGTGATTAGGAGTCCTATTACTTCGTTCTAATTTGATTAGCTTCAAAAGGTGCAATTCCATAACAATCGCCTAAAAACGATACGTACATCTCACAAGTCTTGATTTTGGGAGACCTTCTTATTGTTTCATTGGTTCGCTCAAACTTTCAAAAAAGAGGTGATTATGAGTCCTATGACTTCATTCTAGTTTGATTAGCATCAAAAGGAGCAATCCTATCATAGTGCCTTCAAAACGATATGTACATCTGACATAAGTCTTCATTTAGGGAGACCTTCTTATTGTTTCATTAGTTCTCTCAAATTGTCAAAATATAGGAGATTTTGGGTCCTATTACTTCGTTCTAGTTGAATTTAGCATCAAAAGGAGCACTTCCATCACTATCGTGTCCAAAACGATGGGTAGATCTCACACAAGTCTTCAATTAGGGAGAACTTCATATGTTTCATTGCTTGTTTCAAATTTATAAAGAAAGAGGTGATTAAGAGTTGTATTACTTTGTTCTACTTTGATTAGCGTCAAAAGGAGAAACCCATGACTATCGCGTTCAAAACCAATGAGTACATCTCATACAAGTCTTCATTTAGGGAGACCGTCTTATTTTTTTCATTGGTTCTCTAAAATTGTCAAAGAAAGAAGTGATTAGGAGTCCTATAACTTCGTTCTAGTTTGATTAGCATCAAAAGTAGCAATCCCATTACAATCACGTTCAAAACGATGCGTACATCTCACACAAGTCTTCATTTAGGAAGACCTTCTTATTGTTTCATTGGTTCCCTAAAATTGTCAAAGAAAGAGATGATTAGAAGTCCTATTACTTCGTTCGAATTTAATTAGCATCAAAATAAGAAATCCCATGACTATCACGTTAAAAA
The DNA here is from genome assembly GCA_020205555.1 of Panax stipuleanatus. NCBI lineage: Eukaryota > Viridiplantae > Streptophyta > Magnoliopsida > Apiales > Araliaceae > Panax > Panax stipuleanatus. The sequence continues at coordinate 20,525 of JAINUT010000309.1, forward strand.
CGATGCGTGCATCTCTCACAGGTCTGATTTAGGGAGACCTTCTTGTTATTTAATTGGTTTTCTCAAATTGTCAAGGAAAGAGGGGATTATGAGTCCTATGACTTCGTTTTAGTTTTATTGCATCAAAAGAAGCAATCCTATCACTAGCGCCTTCAAAATTATCTGTACATCTCACACAAGTTTTCATTTAGGGAAACCATCTTACTTTTCCATTAGTTCTCTCAAGTTGTAAAAATATAGGTGATTATGAAGTCCTATTACTTCGTTCTAGTTGAAATTAGCATCAAAAGAAGTAATTCCATCACTATCGCGTCCAAAACGATGCATAGATTTCACACAAATCTTCATTTAGTGAGAACTTCATATTGTTTTATTGGTTGTTTCAAATTTATAAAGAAAGAGGTGATTAAGTATTGTATTACTTTGTTCTACTTTAATTAGTGTCAAAAGGAGAAACCCATGACTATCGCGTTCAAAACCATTCGTACATCTCACACAATTCTTCATTTAGGGAGACCTTCTTATTTTTTCATTGGTTCTCTAAAATTGTCAAAGAAAGAGGTGATTAGGAGTCCTATTACTTCGTTCAAATTTGATTAGCTTCAAAAGGTGCAATCCCATAACAATCGCCTTAAAAACGATGCGTACATCTCACACAAGTCTTCATTTAGGGAGACCTTCTTATTGTTTCATTGGTTCTCTAAATTGTCAAAGAAAGAGGTGATTAGGAGTCTTATTACTTCGGTCTAATTTGATTAGCTTCAAAAGGTGCAATCCCATAACAATCGCCTTAAAAACGATGCGTACATCTCACACATGTCTTGATTTTGGGAGACCTTCTTATTGTTTCATTGGTTCTCTCAAATTTTCAAAGAAAGAGGTGATTATGAGTCCTATGACTTCGTTCTCGTTTGATTAGCATCAAAAGAGCAATCCTATCACTAGTGCCTTCAAAACGATATGTACATCTCACATAAGTCTTCATTTAGGGAGACCTTCTTATTGTTTCATTAGTTCTCTCAAATTGTCAAAATATAGGAAATTTTGGGTCCTTTACATCGTTCTAGTTGAAATTAGCATCAAAAGGAGCACTTCCATCACTATCGCGTCCAAAACGATGGGTAGATCTCACACAAGTCTTCATTAGGGAGAACTTCATATTGTTTCATTGCTTGTTTCAAATTTATAAAGAAAGAGGTGATTAAGTGTTGTATTACTTTGTTCTACTTTAATTAGCTTCAAAAGGAGAAACCCATGACAATCGGTTCGAAACCATGCGTACATCTCACACAAGTCTTCATTTAGGAAGACCTTCTTATTTTTTTCATTGGTTCTCTAAAATGTCAAAGAAAGAGGTGATTAGGAGTCCTATTACTTCGTTCTAGTTTGATTAGCATCAAAAGTAGCAATCCATTACAATCACGTTCAAAATCATGCGTACATCTCACACAAGTCTTATTTAGGAGACCTTCTTAATGTTTCATTGGTTCTCTAAAATTGTCAAAGAAAGAGGTGATTAGGAGTCCTATTATTCGTTAATTTGATTAGCTTCAAAAGGTGCAATTCCATAATCGCCTAAAAACGATACGTACATCTCACACAAGTCTTGATTTGGGAGACCTTCTTATTGTTTCATTGGTTCGCTCAAACTTTCAAAGAAAGAGGTGATTATGAGTCCTATGACTTCGTTCTAGTTTGATTAGCATCAAAAGGAGCAATCCTATCAATAGTGCCTTCAAAACGATATGTACATCTGACATAAGTCTTCATTTAGGGAGACCTTCTTATTGTTTCATTAGTTCTCTCAAATTATCAAAATATAGGAGATTTTGGGTCCTATTACTTCGTTCTAGTTGAAATTTAGCATCAAAAGGAGCACTTCCATCACTATCGTCCAAAACGATGGGTAGATCTCACCAAGTCTTCAATTAGGGAGAACTTCATATTGTTTCATTGCTTGTTTCAAATTATAAAGAAAGAGGTGATTAAGAGTTGTATTACTTTGTTCTACTTTGATTAGCGTCAAAAGGAGAACCCATGACTATCGCGTTCAAAACCAATGAGTACATCTCATACAAGACTTCATTTAGGGAGACCTTCTTATTTTTTCATTGGTTCTCTAAAATTGTCAAAGAAAGAGGTGATTAGGAGTCCTATAACTTCGTTCTAGTTTGATTAGCATCAAAAGTAGCAATCCCATTACAATCACGTTCAAAACGATGCGTACATCTCACACAAGTCTTCATTTAGGAAGACCTTCTTATTGTTTCATTGGTTCCTAAAATTGTCAAAGAAAGAGATGATTAGAAGTCCTATTACTTCGTTCGAATTTGATTAGCATCAAAATGAGCAATCCCATTACTATTGCGTTAAAAACGATGCGTGCATCTCTCACAAGTCTTGATTTAGGGAGACCTTCTTATTATTTAATTGGTTTCTCAAATTGTCAAGGAAAGAGGGGATTATGAGTCCTATGACTTCATTTTTGTTTTATTTGCATCAAAAGAAGCAATCCTATCACTAGCGCCTTTAAAATTATCTGTACATCTCACACAAGTTTTCATTTAGGGAAACCATCTTACTTTCCATTAGTTCTCTCAAATTGTAAAAATATAGGTGATTATGAGTCCTATTACTTCGTTCTAGTTGAAATTAACATTAAAAGAAGTAATCCCATCACTATCGCGTCCAAAACGATGCGTAGATTTCACACAATCTTCATTTAGTGATAACTTCATATTGTTTCATTGGTTGTTTCAAATTTATAAAGAAAGAGGTGATTAAGTGTTGTATTACTTTGTTCTACTTTAATTAGCTTCAAAATGAGAAACCCATGACAATCGAGTTCGAAACCATGCGTACATCTCACACAAGTCTTCATTTAGGAAGACCTTCTTATTTTTCATTGGTTCTCTAAAAATGTCAAAGAAAGAGGTGATTAGGAGTCCTATTACTTCGTTCTAGTTTGATTAGCATCAAAAGTAGCAATCCCATTACAATCACGTTCAAAAACTATGCGTACATCTCAAACAAGTCTTTATTTAAGGAGACCTTCTTAATGTTTCATTGGTTCTCTAAAATTGTCAAAGAAAGAGGTGATTAGGAGTCCTATTAATTCGTTCTAATTTGATTAGCTTCAAAAGGTGCAATTCCATAACAATCGCCTAAAAAACGATACGTACATCTCACACAAGTCTTGATTTTGGGAGACCTTCTTATTGTTTCATTGGTTCGCTCAAACTTTCAAAGAAAGAGGTGATTATGAGTCCTATGACTTCGTTCTAGTTTGATTAGCATCAAAAGGAGCAATCCTATCAATAGTGCCTTCAAAACGATATGTACATCTGACATAAGTCTTCATTTAGGGAGACCTTCTTATTGTTTCATTAGTTCTCTCAAATTATCAAAATATAGGAGATTTTGGGTCCTATTACTTCGTTCTAGTTGAATTTAGCATCAAAGGAGCACTTCCATCACTATCGTGTCCAAAACGATGGGTAGATCTCACACAAGTCTTCAATTAGGGAGAACTTCATATTGTTTCATTGCTTGTTTCAAATTTATAAAGAAAGAGGTGATTAAGAGTTGTATTACTTTGTTCTACTTTGATTAGCGTCAAAAGGAGAAAACCCATGACTATCGCGTTCAAAACCAATGAGTACATCTCATACAAGTCTTCATTTAGGGAGACCGTCTTATTTTTTTCATTGGTTCTCTAAAATTGTCAAAGAAAGAGGTGATTAGGAGTCCTATAACTTCGTTCTAGTTTGATTAGCATCAAAAGTAGCAATCCCATTACAATCACGTTCAAAACGATGCGTACATCTCACACAAGTCTTCATTTAGGAAGACCTTCTTATTGTTTCATTGGTTCCTAAAATTGTCAAAGAAAATATGATTAGAAGCCTATTACTTCGTTCGAATTTAATTAGCATCAAAATAAGAAATCCCATGACTATCGCGTTAAAAACGATGCGTGCATCTCTCACAGGTCTTGATTTAGGGAGACCTTCTTATTATTTAATTGGTTTTTCTCAAATTGTCAAGGAAAGAGGGGATTATGAGTCCTATGACTCGTTTTATTTATTTGCATCAAAAGAAGAAATCCTATCACTAGCGCCTTCAAAATTATCTGTACATCTCACACAAGTTTTCATTTAGGGAAACCATCTTACTTTTCCATTAGTTCTCTCAAGTTGTAAAAATATAGGTGATTATGAAGTCCTATTACTTCGTTCCAGTTGAAATTAGCATCAAAAGAAGTAATCCCATCACTATCGCGTCCAAAACGATGCATAGATTTCACACAAATCTTCATTTAGTGAGAACTTCATATTGTTTTATTGGTTGTTTCAAATTTATAAAGAAAGAGGTGATTAAGTATTGTATTACTTTGTTCTACTTTAATTAGTGTCAAAAGGAGAAACCCATGACTATCGCGTTCAAAACCATTCGTACATCTCACACAATTCTTCATTTAGGGAGACCTTCTTATTTTTTCATTGGTTCTAAAATTGTCAAAGAAAGAGGTGATTAGGAGTCTATTACTTCGTTCAAATTTGATTAGCTTCAAAAGGTGCAATCCCATAACAATCGCCTTAAAAACGATGCGTACATCTCACACAAGTCTTCATTTAGGGAGACCTTCTTATTGTTTCATTGGTTCTCTAAAATTGTCAAAGAAAGAGGTGATTAGGAGTCTTATTACTTCGGTCTAATTTGATTAGCTTCAAAAGGTGCAATCCCATAACAATCGCCTTAAAAACGATGCGTACATCTCACACATGTCTTGATTTTGGGAGACCTTCTTATTGTTTCATTGGTTCTCTCAAATTTTCAAAGAAAGAGGTGATTATGAGTCCTATGACTTCGTTCTCGTTTGATTAGCATCAAAAGGAGCAATCCTATCACTAGTGCCTTCAAACGATATGTACATCTCACACAAGTCTTCATTTAGGAAGACCTTCTTATTGTTTCATTGGTTCTCTAAAATTGTCAAAGAAAGAGATGATTAGAAGTCCTATTACTTCGTTCGAATTTGATTAGCATCAAAATGAGCAATCCATTACTATTGCGTTAAAAACGATGCGTGCATCTCACAAGTCTTGATTTAGGGAGACCTTCTATTATTTAATTGGTTTTCTCAAATTGTCAAGGAAAGAGGGATTATGAGTCCTATGACTTCATTTTAGTTTTATTTGCATCAAAAGAAGCAATCCTATCACTAGCGCCTTTAAAATTATCTGTACATCTCACACAAGTTTTCATTTAGGGAAACCATCTTACTTTCCATTAGTTCTCTCAAATTGTAAAAATATAGGTGATTATGAGTCCTATTACTTCGTTCTAGTTGAAATTAACATTAAAAGAAGTAATCCCATCACTATCGCGTCCAAAACGATGGTAGATTTCACACAAATCTTCATTTAGTGATAACTTCATATTGTTTCATTGGTTGTTTCAAATTTATAAAGAAAGAGGTGATTAAGTGTTGTATTACTTTGTTCTACTTTAATTAGCTTCAAAATGAGAAACCCATGACAATCGAGTTCGAAACCATGCGTACATCTCACACAAGTCTTCATTTAGGAAGACCTTCTTATTTTTTCATTGGTTCTCTAAAAATGTCAAAGAAAGAGGTGATTAGGAGTCCTATTACTTCGTTCTTTTGATTAGCATCAAAAGTAGCAATCCCATTACAATCACGTTCAAAAACTATGCGTACATCTCAACAAGTCTTATTTAAGGAGACCTTCTTAATGTTTCATTGGTTCTCTAAAATTGTCAAAGAAAGAGGTGATTAGGAGTCCTATTAATTCGTTCTAATTTGATTAGCTTCAAAAGGTGCAATTCCATAACAATCGCCTAAAAAACGATACGTACATCTCACACAAGTCTTGATTTTGGGAGACCTTCTTATTGTTCATTGGTTCGCTCAAACTTTCAAAGAAAGAGGTGATTATGAGTCCTATGACTTCGTTCTAGTTTGATTAGCATCAAAAGGAGCAATCCTATCAATAGTGCCTTCAAAACGATATGTACATCTGACATAAGTCTTCATTTAGGAGACCTTCTTATTGTTTCATTAGTTCTCTCAAATTATCAAAATATAGGAGATTTTGGGTCCTATTACTTCGTTCTAGTTGAATTTAGCATCAAAAGGAGCACTTCCATCACTATCGTGTCCAAAACGATGGGTAGATCTCACACAAGTCTTCAATTAGGGAGAACTTCATATTGTTTCATTGCTTGTTTCAAATTTATAAAGAAAGAGGTGATTAAGAGTTGTATTACTTTGTTCTACTTTGATTAGCGTCAAAAGGAGAAACCCATGACTATCGCGTTCAAAACCAATGAGTACATCTCATACAAGTCTTCATTTAGGGAGACCGTCTTATTTTTCATTGGTTCTCTAAAATTGTCAAAGAAAGAGGTGATTAGGAGTCCTATAACTTCGTTCTAGTTTGATTAGTCAAAAGTAGCAATCCCATTACAATCACGTTCAAAACGATGCGTACATCTACACAAGTCTTCATTTAGGAAGACCTTCTTATTGTTTCATTGGTTCCCTAAAATTGTCAAAGAAAGATATGATTAGAAGTCCTATTACTTCGTTCGAATTTAATTAGCATCAAAATAAGAAATCCCATGACTATCGCGTTAAAAACGATGCGTGCATCTCTCACAGGTCTTGATTTAGGGGACCTTCTTATTATTTAATTGGTTTTCTCAAATTGTCAAGGAAAGAGGGGATTATGAGTCCTATGACTTCGTTTTAGTTTTATTTGCATCAAAAGAAGAAATCCTATCACTAGCGCCTTCAAAATTATCTGTACATCTCACACAAGTTTTCATTTAGGGAAACCATCTTACTTTTCCATTAGTTCTCTCAAGTTGTAAAAATATAGGTGATTATGAAGTCCTATTACTTCGTTCCAGTTGAAATTAGCATCAAAAGAAGTAATCCCATCACTATCGCGTCCAAAACGATGCATAGATTTCACACAAATCTTCATTTAGTGAGAACTTCATATTGTTTATTGGTTGTTTCAAATTTATAAAGAAAGAGGTGATTAAGTATTGTATTACTTTGTTCTACTTTAATTAGTGTCAAAAGGAGAACCCATGACTATCGCGTTCAAAACCATTCGTACATCTCACACAATTCTTCATTTAGGGAGACCTTCTTATTTTTTCATTGGTTCTCTAAAATTGTCAAAGAAAGAGGTGATTAGGAGTCCTATTACTTCGTTCAAATTTGATTAGCTTCAAAAGGTGCAATCCCATAACAATCGCCTTAAAAACGATGCGTACATCTCACACAAGTCTTCATTTAGGGAGACCTTCTTATGTTTCATTGGTTCTCTAAAATTGTCAAAGAAAGAGGTGATTAGGAGTCTTATTACTTCGGTCTAATTTGATTAGCTTCAAAAGGTGCAATCCCATAACAATCGCCTTAAAAACGATGCGTACATCTCACACATGTCTTGATTTTGGGAGACCTTCTTATTGTTTCATTGGTTCTCTCAAATTTTCAAAGAAAGAGGTGATTATGAGTCCTATGACTTCGTTCTCGTTTGATTAGCATCAAAAGGAGCAATCCTATCACTAGTGCCTTCAAAACGATATGTACATATCACATAAGTCTTCATTTAGGGAGACCTTCTTATTGTTTCATTAGTTCTCTCAAATTGTCAAACATAGGAAATTTTGGGTCCTTTACAACGTCTAGTTGAAATTAGCATCAAAAGGAGCACTTCCATCACTATCGCGTCCAAAACGATGGGTAGATCTCACACAAGTCTTCAATTAGGGAGAACTTCATATTGTTTCATTGCTTGTTTCAAATTTATAAAGAAAGAGGTGATTAAGAGTTGTATTACTTTGTTCTACTTTGATTAGCGTCAAAAGGAGAAACCCATGACTATCGCGTTCAAAACCATGCGTACATCTCACACAAGTCTTCATTTAGGGAGACCGTCTTATTTTTTTCATTGTTCTCTAAAATTGTCAAAGAAAGAGGTGACTAAGAGTCCTATAACTTCGTTCTAGTTTGATTAGCATCAAAAGGAGCAATTCCATTACTATAACTTTCAAAACGATGTGTATTGTCACACAAGTCTTCATTAGGAAGACCTTCTTTGTTTCATTGGTTCTCTAAAATTGTCAAAGAAAGAGATGATTAGAAGTCCTATTACTTCGTTCGAATTTGATTAGCATCAAAATGAGCAATCCCATTACTATTGCGTTAAAAACGATGCGTGCATCTCTCACAAGTTGATTTAGGGAGACCTTCTTATTATTAATTGGTTTTCTCAAATTGTCAAGGAAAGAGGGGATTATGAGTCCTATGACTTCATTTTAGTTTTATTTGCATCAAAAGAAGCAATCCTATCACTAGCGCCTTAAAATTATCTGTACATCTCACACAAGTTTTCATTTAGGGAAACCATCTTACTTTCCATTAGTTCTCTCAAATTGTAAAAATATAGGTGATTATGAGTCCTATTACTTCGTTCTAGTTGAAATTAACATTAAAAGAAGTAATCCCATCACTATCGCGTCCAAAACGATGCGTAGATTTCACACAAATCTTCATTTAGTGATAACTTCATATGTTTCATTGGTTGTTTCAAATTTATAAAGAAAGAGGTGATTAAGTGGTATTACTTTGTTCTACTTAATTAGCTTCAAAATGAGAAACCCATGACAATCGAGTTCGAAACCATGCGTACATCTCACACAAGTCTTCATTTAGGAAGACCTTCTTATTTTTTTCATTGGTTCTCTAAAAATGTCAAAGAAAAGGTGATTAGGAGTCCTATTACTTCGTTCTAGTTTGATTAGCATCAAAAGTAGCAATCCCATTACAATCACGTTCAAAAACTATGCGTACATCTCACACAAGTCTTTATTAAGGAGACCTTCTTAATGTTTCATTGGTTCTCTAAAATTGTCAAAGAAAGAGGTGATTAGGAGTCCTATAATTCGTTCTAATTGATTAGCTTCAAAAGGTGCAATTCCATAACAATCGCCTAAAAAACGTACATACACACAAGTCTGATTTTGGGAGACCTTCTTATTGTTTCATTGGTTCGCTCAAACTTTCAAAGAAAGAGGTGATTATGAGTCCTATGACTTCGTTCTAGTTTGATTAGCATCAAAAGGAGCAATCCTATCAATAGTGCCTTCAAACGATATGTACATCTGACATAAGTCTTCATTTAGGGAGACCTTCTTATGTTTCATTAGTTCTCTCAAATTATCAAAATATAGGAGATTTTGGGTCCTATTACTTCGTTCTAGTTGAATTTAGCATCAAAAGGAGCACTTCCATCACTGTCCAAAACGATGGGTAGATCTCACAAGTCTTCAATTAGGGAGAACTTCATATTGTTTCATTGCTTGTTTCAAATTTATAAAGAAAGAGGGTGATAAGAGTTGTTACTTTGTTCTACTTTGATTAGCGTCAAAAGGAGAAACCCATGACTATCGCGTTCAAAACCAATGAGTACATCTCATACAAGTCTTCATTTAGGGAGACCGTCTTATTTTTTCATTGGTTCTCTAAAATTGTCAAAGAAAGAGGTGATTAGGAGTCCTATACTTCGTTCTAGTTTGATTAGCATCAAAGTAGCAATCCCATTAATCACGTTCAAAACGATGCGTACATCTCACACAAGTCTTCATTTAGGAAGACCTTCTTATTGTTTCATTGGTTCCCTAAAATTGTCAAAGAAAGAGATGATTAGAAGTCCTATTACTTCGTTCGAATTTAATTAGCATCAAAATAAGAAATCCCATGACTATCGCGTTAAAACGATGCGTGCATCTCTCACAAGTTGATTTAGGGAGACCTTTTTATTATTAATTGGTTTTCTCAAATTGTCAAGGAAAGAGGGGATTATGAGTCCTATGACTTCGTTTAGTTTTATTTGCATCAAAAGAAACAATCCTATCACTAGCGCCTTCAAAATTATCTGTACATCTCACACAAGTTTTCATTTAGGGAAACCATCTTACTTTTCCATTAGTTCTCTCAAATTGTAAAAATATAGGTGATATGAAGTCCTATTACTTCGTTCTAGTTGAAATTAGCATCAAAGAAGTAATCCCATCACTATCGCGTCCAAAACGATGCATAGATTTCACAAATCTTCATTTAGTGAGAACTTCATATTGTTTCATTGGTGTTTCAAATTTATAAAGAAAGAGGGATTAAGTATTGTATTACTTTGTTCTACTTTAATTAGTGTCAAAAGGAGAAACCCATGACTATCGCGTTCAAAACCATTCGTACATCTCACACAATTCTTCATTTAGGGAGACCTTCTTATTTTTTCATTGGTTCTCTAAAATTGTCAAAGAAAGAGGTGATTAGGAGTCCTATTACTTCGTTCAAATTTGATTAGCTTCAAAAGGTGCAATCCCATAACAATCGCCTTAAAAACGATGCGTACATCTCACACAAGTCTTCATTTAGGAGACCTTCTTATTGTTTCATTGGTTCTCTAAAATTGTCAAAGAAAGAGGTGATTAGGAGTCTTATTACTTCGTCTAATTTGATTAGCTTCAAAAGGTGCAATCCCATAACAATCGCCTTAAAAACGATGCGTACATCTCACACATGTCTTGATTTTGGGAGACCTTCTTATTGTTTCATTGGTTCTCTCAAATTTTCAAAGAAAGAGGTGATATGAGTCCTATGACTTCGTTCTAGTTTGATTAGCATCAAAAGGAGCAATCATACTAGTGCCTTCAAAACGATATGTACATCTCACATAAGTCTTCATTTAGGGAGACCTTCTTATTGTTTCATTAGTTCTCTCAAATTGTCAAAATATAGGAAATTTGGGTCCTTTACATCGTTCTAGTTGAAATTAGCATCAAAAGGAGCACTTCCATCACTATCGCGTCCAAAACGATGGGTAGATCTCACACAAGTCTTCAATTAGGGAAACTTCATATTGTTTCATTGCTTGTTTCAAATTTATAAAGAAAGAGGTGATTAAGAGTTGTATTACTTTGTTCTACTTGATTAGCGTCAAAAGGAGAAACCCATGACTATCGCGTTCAAAACCATGCGTACACCTCACACAGTCTTCATTAGGGAGACCGTCTTATTTTTTTCATTTGTTCTCTAAAATTGTCAAAGAAAGAGGTGACTAAGAGTCCTATAACTTCGTTCTAGTTTGATTAGCATCAAAAGGAGCAATTCCATTACTATAACTTTCAAAACGATGCGTATATGTCACACAGTCTTCATTTAGGAAGACCTTCTTATTGTTCATTGGTTCTAAAATTGTCAAAGAAAGAGATGATTAGAAGTCCTATTACTTCGTTCGAATTTGATTAGCATCAAAATGAGCAATCCCATTACTATGCGTTAAAAACGATGCGTGCATCTCTCACAAGTCTTGATTTAGGGAGACCTTCTTATTATTTAATTGGTTTTCTCAAATTGTCAAGGAAAGAGGGGATTATGAGTCCTATGACTTCATTTTAGTTTTATTTGCATCAAAAGAAGCAACCTATCACTAGCGCCTTCAAAATTATCTGTACATCTCACACAAGTTTTCATTTAGGGAAACCATCTTACTTTCCATTAGTTCTCTCAAATTGTAAAAATATAGGTGATTATGAGTCCTATACTTCGTTCTAGTTGAAATAACATTAAAAGAAGTAATCCCATCACTATCGCGTCCAAAACGATGCATAGATTTCACAAACTTCATTTAGTGATAACTTCATATTGTTTCATTGGTTGTTTCAAATTTATAAAGAAAGAGGTGATAATGTTGTATTACTTTGTTCTACTTTAATTAGTCAAAAGGAGAAACCCATGACTATCGCGTTCAAAACCATTCGTACATCTCACACAAGTCTTCATTTAGGAGACTTCTTATTTTTTCATTGGTTCTCAAAATTGTCAAAGAAAGAGGTGATTAGGAGTCCTATTACTTCGTTCAAATTGATTAGCTTCAAAAGGTGCAATCCATAACAATCGCCTTAAAAACGATGCGTACATCTCACACAAGTCTTCTTTAGGGAGACCTTCTATGTTTCATTGGTTCTCTAAAATTGTCAAAGAAAGAGGTGATTAGGAGTCTTATTACTTCGTTCTAATTTGATTAGCTTCAAAAGGTGCAATCCATAACAATCGCCTTAAAAAACGATGCGTACATCTCACACATGTCTTGATTTGGGAGACCTTCTTATGTTTCATTGGTTCTCTCAAATTTTCAAAGAAAGAGGTGATTATGAGTCCTATGACTTCGTTCTCGTTGATTAGCATCAAAAGGAGCAATCCTATCACTAGTGCCTTCAAAACGATATGTACATCACATAAGTCTTCATTTAGGGAGACCTTCTTATGTTTCATTAGTTCTCTCAAATTGTCAAAATATAGGAATTTTGGGTCCTTTACGTTCTAGTTGAAATTAGCATCAAAAGGAGCACTTCCATCACTATCGCGTCCAAAACGATGGGTAGATCTCACACAAGTCTTCAATTAGGGAGAACTTCATATTGTTTCATTGCTTGTTTCAATTTATAAAGAAAGAGGTGATTAAGAGTTGTATTACTTTGTTCTACTTTGATTAGCGTCAAAAGGAGAAACCCATGACTATCGCGTTCAAAACCATGCGTACACTCACAAAGTCTTCATTTAGGGAGACCGTCTTATTTTTTTCATTGGTTCTCTAAAATTGTCAAGAAAGAGGTGACTAAGAGTCCTATAACTTCGTTCTAGTTTGATTAGCATCAAAAGGAGCAATCCATTACTATAACTTCAAAATGATGCGTATATGTCAACAAGTCTTCATTTAGGAAGACCTTTATTGTTCATTGGTTCTCTAAAATTGTCAAAGAAAGAGATGATTAGAAGTCCTATTACTTCGTTCGAATTTGATTAGCATCAAAATGAGCAATCCCATTACTATCGTTAAAACGATGCGTGCATCTCTCACAAGTCTTGATTTAGGGAGACCTTCTTATTATTTAATTGGTTTTCTCAAATTGTCAAGGAAAGAGGGGATTATGAGTCCTATGACTTCGTTTAGTTTATTTGCATCAAAAGAAGCAATCCTATCACTAGCGCCTTCAAATTATCTGTACATCTCACACAAGTTTTCATTTAGGGAAACCATCTTATTCCATTAGTTCTCTCAAATTGTAAAAATATAGGTGATTATGAGTCCTATTACTTCGTTCTAGTGAAATTAGCATCAAAAGAAGTAATCCATCACTATCGCGTCCAAAACGATGCATAGATTTCACAAAATCTTCATTTAGTGAGAACTTCATATTGTTTCATTGGTTATTTCAAATTTATAAAGAAAGAGGTGATTAAGTGTTGTACTTTGTTCTACTTTAATTAGTGTCAAAAGGAGAAACCCATGACTATCGCGTTCAAACCATGCGTACATCTCACACAAGTCTTCATTAGGGAGACCTCTTATTTTTTCATTGGTTCTCTAAAATGTCAGAGAAATAGGTGATTAGGAGTCCTATTACTTCGTTCAAATTGATTAGCTTCAAAAGGTGCAATCCCAAACAATCGCCTTAAAAACGATGCGACATCCACACAAGTCTTCATTTAGGGAGACCTTCTTATTGTTCATTGGTTCTCTAAAATGTCAAAGAAAGAGGTGATTAGGAGTCTTATACTTCGTTCTAATTTGATTAGCTTCAAAAGGGCAATCCCATAACAATCGCCTTAAAAACGATGCGTACATCTCACACATGTCTTGATTTTGGGAGACCTTCTTATTGTTCCATTGGTTCTCTAAATTTTCAAAGAAAGAGGTGATTATGAGTCCTATGACTTCGTTCTAGTTTGATTAGCATCAAAGGAGGCAATCCTATCATAGTGCCTTCAAAACGATAGTACATCTGCTAAGTCTTCATTTAGGGAGAACTTCTTATTGTTTCATTAGTTCTCTCAAATTGTCAAAATATAGGAGATTTTGGTCCTATTACTTCGTCTAGTTGAAATTAGCATCAAAAGGAGCCTTCCATCACTATCGCGTCCAAAACGAGGGTAGATCTCACACAAGTCTTCAATTAGGGAGAACTTCATATTGTTTCATTGCTTGTTCAAATTATAAAGAAAGAGGTGATTAAGAGTTGTATTACTTTGTTCTACTTTGATTAGCGTCAAAAGGAGAAACCCATGCAATCGCGTTCAAAACCATGCGTACATCTCACACAAGTCTTCATTTAGGAGACGTCTTATTTTTTCATTGGTCTCTAAAATGTCAAAGAAGAGGTGACTAAGAGTCCTATAACTTCGTTCTAGTTTGATTAGCATCAAAAGGAGCAATTCCATTACTATAACTTTCAAAACGATGCGTATATCTCACACAAGTCTTCATTTAGGAAGACCTTCTTATTGTTTCATTGGTTCTCTAAAATTGTCAAAGAAAGAGATGATTAGAAGTCCTATTACTTCGTTCGAATTTTGATTAGCATCAAAAAGAGCAATCCCATACTATCGCGTTAAAACGATGCGTGCATCTCGCACAAGTCTTGATTTAGGGAGACCTCTTATTATTTAATTGGTTTTCTCAAATTGTCAAGGAAAGAGGGGATTATGAGTCCTATGACTTCATTTTACTTTATTGCATCAAAAGAAAGCAATCCTATCACTACGCCTTCAAAATTATCTGTACATCTCACACAAGTTTTCATTAGGGAAACCATCTTACTTTCCATTAGTTCTCTCAAATTGTAAAAATATAGGTGATTATGAGTCCTATTATCATTCTAGTTGAAATTAACATTAAAAGAAGTAATCCCACCACTATCGCGTCAAAACAATGCATTAGAGTCACACAAATCTCATTTAGTGATAACTTCATATTGTTTCATGGTTGTTTCAAATTTATAAAGAAAGAGGTGATAAGTGTTGTATTACTTTGTTCAACTTTAATTAGCATCAAATGAGAAACCCATGACATCGAGTTCGAAACCATGCGTACATCTCACACAAGTCTTCATTTAGGAAGACCTTCTTATTTTTTCATTGGTTCTCTAAAATTGTCAAGAAAGAGGTGATTAGGAGTTCTATTACTTCGTTCTAGTTTGATTAGCATCAAAAGTAGCAATCCCATTACAATCACGTTCAAACTATACATCTCACACAAGTCTTTATTTAAGGAGTCCTATTTCTTTGTTCTAATTTAATTAGCTTCAAAAGGTGCAATTCCATAACAATCGCCTTAAAAATGATACGTACATCTCACACAAGTCTTGATTTTGGGAGACCTTCTTATGTTTCGTTGGGTCTCTCAAACTTTCAAAGAAAGAGGTGATTATCAGTACTATGAGCTCGTTCTAGTTTGATTAGCATCAAAGGAGCAATCCTATCACTAGGCCTTCAAACGAGATGTACATCACAAAGTTCATTTAGGGAGACCTTCTTATGTTTCGGTTAGTCTCTTCAATTGTCAAAAATATAGGAGATTTTGGGTCCTATTACTTCGTTTAGTGAATTTAGCATCAAAAGGAGCACTTCCATCACTATCGGTCCAAAACGATGGGTAGATCTCACACAAGTCCAATTAGGGAGAACTTCATATTGTCTTGCTTGTTTCAAATTATAAAGAAGAGGTGATTAAGATTGTATTACTTTGTGTCTACTTTGATTAGCGTCAAAAGGAGAGAAACCCTGACTACCGCGTTCAAACCATGAGTACATCTTATACAGTCTTCATTTAGGGAGACCGTCTTTTTTTCATTGGTTCTCTAAATTGTCAAAGAAAGAGGTGATTAGGAGTCTCTAACTTCGTTTAGTTTTGATAGCATCAAAAGGAAGCAATCCCATTACATCACGTCAAAACGATGCGTACATCTCACACAGGTCTTCATTAGGAAGACCTTTATTGTTCATGGTTCTCTAAAATTGTGAAAGAAAGAGATGATTAGAAGTCCTATTACTTCGTTCGAATTTGATTACATCAAATGAGAAATCCATGAACTATCGCGTAAAACGATGCGGCATCTCTCACAAGTTTGATTTAGGAAGACCATCTTATTATTTAATTGGTTTTCTCAAAATGTCCAAGGAAGAAGGGATTATGAGTCCTATGACTTCGTTTAGTTTTATTGCATCAAAGAAGCAATCCTATCAATAGCGCCTTCAAAAATTATCTGTACATCTCCACAAGTTTTCATTTAGGGAAACCATCGTATGTTCATTAGTTCTCTCAAATTGTAAAAATATAGGCGATATGAGTCCTATCTGCGTCTAGTTGAAATTAGATCAAAAGAAGTAATCCATCACTATCGCGTCCAAAACGATGCGTAGATTTCACCCAAATCTTCATTTAGTGAGAACTCATATTGTTTCATGGTGTTTCAATTTGATAAAGAAAGAGGTGATTAAATGTGTATTACTTTGTTCTACTTTAATTAGCGTCAAAAGGAGAAACCCATGACTATCGTGTTCAAAACCATGCGTACATCTCACATAATTCTTCATTTAGGAGATCCTATTTTTTTTCATTGGTTCTCTAAAATTGTCAGAGAAGAGGTGATTAGGAGTCCTATTACTTCGTTCTTGTTTGATTAGCATCAAAAGGAGACCCTTATAATCACGTTCAAACGATGCGTACATCTCACAAGTCTTTTTAAGGAGACTTCTTATGTTTTATTGGTTCTCTAAAATTAATCAAAGAAAGAGGTGATTAGAGTCGTATTAATGTTCTAATTTGATAGCATGAAAATGAGCAATCCCGTGACTATCGCTTTAAAACGATGCGTACATCTTTCAAAGTCTTGTTTTTGGGAGATCTTTTTATTGTTTTATTGGTTTTTCAAATTGTAAGAA
>JAINUT010002782.1:0-29297 GCA_020205555.1 Panax stipuleanatus
TACTACTTCGTTCTAGTTTGATTAGCGTCAAAACGAGAAATCCATGACTATCTCTTCAAAACCAAGCGTACATCTCGCACAAGTCTTCATTTAGGGAGACCTTCTTATTGTTTCATTGGTGCTTTAAAATTGTCAAGGAAATAGGTGATTAGAAGTCCTATAAATTCGTTCTAGTTTGATTAGCATCAAAAGGAGCAATCCCATGACTATCGCGTTAAAAACAATGCGTACATCTCACACAAGTCTTCATTTAAGGAGACCTTTTTATTGTTTCTGGTTCTCTAAAATTGTGAAAGAAAGAGGTGATTAGGAGTCTTATTACGTCGTTCTAATTTGATTAGCATCAAAAGGAACAATCCTATGACTATCGCGTTAAAAACGATGCGGACATCTCACACAAGTCTTGATTTAGGGAGACCTTCTTACTATTTCATTGGATCTCAAATTGTCAAAGAAAGAGGTGATTATAAGTCCTATGAATTCGTTCTAGTTTGATTAGCATCAAAAGGAGCAATCCTATCACTAGTGCCTTCAAAACAATCGTACATCTCACACAAGTCTTCATTTAGGGAGACCTTCTTAATGTTTCATTAGTTCTCTCAAATGTCAAAATATAGGTGATTATGAATTCTATGCTTCGTTCTAGTTGAAATTAGCATCAAAAGGAGCAATCACATCACTATCGCGTCCAAAACGATACGTAGATCTCACACAAGTCTTCATTTATGGAGACCTTCTTATTGTTTCATTGGTTTCCTAAAATTTGGAAGAAATAGGTGATTAAGAGTCCTATTACTTTGTTATAATTTGATTACCATCAAAAGGAGTAATCCCATGACTATCGCGTTAAAAACGATGCGTACATCTCACACCAAGTCTTGATTTAGGGAAACTTCTTATTATTTCATTGGTTCTCTCAAATTGTCAAAGAAAAAGGTGATTATGAGTCCTATGACTTCGTTCTAGTTTGATTAGCATCAAAAGGATCAATCCTATCACTATAGCCTTCAAAACGATTCGTACATCTCACACAAGTCTTCATTTAAGGATACCTTCGTATTGTTTTATTAGTTCTCTGAATTGTCAAAATATAGATGATTATGAGTCCTATTACTTGTTCTAGTTGAAATTAGCATCAAAAGGGGCAAACCATCACTATCGCGTCCAAAACGATTCGTAGATCTCACATAAGTCTTCATTTAGGGAGACCTTCATATTGTTTCATTGGTTTGTTTCAAATTTACGAAGAAGGAGGTGATTAGAAGTTGTATTACTTCTTTCTAGTTTGATTAGCGTCAACACAAGAAACCCATAACTATCTCGTTCAAAACCATGCGTACATCTCGCACAAGTCTTCATTTAGGGAGACCTTCTTATTGTTTCATTGGTGCTTTAAAATTGTCAAGGAAAGAGGTGATTAGAAGTCCTATAACTTCGTTCTAGTTTGATTTGCATTAAAGGAGCAATCTCATGACTATCGCGTTAAAAACGATGCGTACATCTCACACAAGTCTTCATTTAAGGAGACCTTCTTATTGTTTCTTTAGTTCTCTAAAATTGTGAAAGAAAGAGGTGATTAAGTGTCTTATTACTTCGTTCTAATTTGATAATATCAAAAGGAGCAATCCTATGACTATCGCGTTAAAAACGATGCGTACATCTCACAAAGTCTTGATTTAAGGAGACCTTCTTACCGTTTCGTTGGATCTCTCAAATTGTCAAAGAAAGAGGTGATTATATGTCCTATGAATTCGTTCTAGTTTGATTAGCATCAAAGGAGCAATCTTATCACTAGTGCCTTCAACACAATCCGTACATCTCACACAAGTCTTTATTTAGGGAGACCTTCTTAATGTTTCATTAGTTCTCTCAAATTGTCAAAATATAGGAGATTATGAATTCTATTACTTCGTTCTAGTTGAAATTAGCATCAAAAGGAGCAATCACATCACTATCGCGTCCAAAACTATGCGTAGATCTCACACAAGTCTTGATTTAGGGAGACCTTCTTACTATTTCATTGGATGTCTCAAATTGTCAAAGAAAGAGGTGATTATAAGTCCTATGAATTCGTTCTAGTTTGATTAGCATCAAAAGAAGCAATCCTATCACTAGTGCCTTCAAAACAATCCGTACATCTCACACAAGTCTTCATTTAGGGAGACCTTCTTAATGTTTCATTTAGTTCTCTCAAATGGTCAAAATATAGGTGATTATGAATTTTAATGCTTCGTTCTAGTTGAAATTAGCATCAAAAGGAGCAATCATCATCACTATCGCGTCCAAAAACGATACGTAGATCTCACACAAGTCTTCATTTATGGAGACCTTCTTATTGTTTCATTGGTTTCCTAAATTATGGAAGAAATAGGTGATTAAGAGTCCTATACTTTGTTATAATTTGATTACCATCAAAAGGAGTAATCCCATGACTATCGTGTTAAAAACGATGCGTACATCTCACACCAAGTCTTGATTTAGGGAAAACTTCTTATTATTTCATTGGTTCTCTCAAATTGTCAAAGAAAAAGGTGATTATGAGTCCTATGACTTCGTTCTAGTTTGATTAGCATCAAAGGATCAATCCTATCACTATAGCCTTCAAAACGATTCGTACATCTCACGCAAGTCTTCATTTAAGGATACCTTCGTATTGTTTTTATTAGTTCTCTGAATTGTCAAAATATAGATGATTATGAGTCCTATTACTTTGTTCTAGTTGAAATTAGCATCAAAAGGGGCAAACCCATCACTATCGCGTCCAAACGATTCGTAGATCTCACATAAGTCTTCATTTAGGGAGACCTTCATATTGTTTCATTGGTTGTTTCAAATTTACGAAGAAGGAGGTGATTAGAAGTTGTATTACTTCTTTCTAGTTTGATTAGCGTCAACACAAGAAACCCATAACTATCTCGTTCAAAACCATGCGTACATCTCGCACAAGTCTTCATTTAGGGAGACCTTCTTATTGTTTCATTGGTGCTTTAAAATTGTCAAGGAAAGAGGTGATTAGAAGTCCTATAACTTCGTTCTAGTTTGATTTGCATTAAAGGAGCAATCTCATGACTATCGCGTTAAAAACGATGCGTACATCTCACACAAGTCTTCATTTAAGGAGACCTTCTTATTGTTTCTTTAGTTCTCTAAAATTGTGAAAGAAAGAGGTGATTAAGTGTCTTATTACTTCGTTCTAATTTGATTAATATCAAAAGGAGCAATCCTATGACTATCGCGTTAAAAACGATGCGTACATCTCACACAAGTCTTGATTTAAGGAGACCTTCTTACCGTTTCGTTGGATCTCTCAAATTGTCAAAGAAAGAGGTGATTATATGTCCTATGAATTCGTTCTAGTTTGATTAGCATCAAAAGGAGCAATCTTATCACTAGTGCCTTCAACACAATCCGTACATCTCACACAAGTCTTTATTTAGGGAGACCTTCTTAATGTTTCATTAGTTCTCTCAAATTGTCAAAATATAGGAGATTATGAATTCTATTACTTCGTTCTAGTTGAAATTAGCATCAAAAGGAGCAATCACATCACTATCGCGTCCAAAACTATGCGTAGATCTCACACAAGTCTTCATTTATGGAGACCTTCTTATTGTTTCATTGGTTTCCTAAAATTATGAATGAAAGAGGTAAGTAAGAGTCCTATTAATTTGTTCTAATTTGATTATCATCAAAAGGAGTAATCCCATGACTATCGCGTTAAAAACGATGGCTACATCTCACACCAAAGTCTTGATTTAGGGAGAACTTCTTATTATTTCATTGGTTCTCTCAAATTATCAAAGAAAGAGGTGATTATGAGTCCTATGACTTCGTTCTAGTTTGATTAGCATCAAAAGGATCAATCCTATCACTATAGCCTTCAAAACGATTCGTACATCTCACACAAGTCTTCATTTAAGGATACCTTCGTATTGTTTCATTAGTTCTCTGAATTGTCAAAATATAGATGATAATGAGTCCTTTTACTTTGTTCTAGTTGAAATTAGCATCAAAGGAGCAAACCCATCACTATCGCGTCCAAAACGATTCGTAGATCTCACACAAGTCTTCATTTAGGGAGACCTTCATATTGTTTCATTGGTTGTTTCAAATTTACAAAGAAAGATGTGATTAGAAGATGTACTACTTCGTTCTAGTTTGATTAGCGTCAAAACGAGAAATCCATGACTATCTCCTTCAAAACCAAGCGTACATCTCGCACAAGTCTTCATTTAGGGAGACCTTCTTATTGTTTCATTGGTGCTTTAAAATTGTCAAGGAAATAGGTGATTAGAAGTCCTATAAATTCGTTCTAGTTTGATTAGCATCAAAGGAGCAATCCCATGACTATCGCGTTAAAAACAATTCGTACATCTCACACAAGTCTTCATTTAAGGAGACCTTTTTATTGTTTCTGGTTCTCTAAAATTGTGAAAGAAAGAGGTGATTAGGAGTCTTATTACGTCGTTCTAATTTGATTAGCATCAAAAGGAACAATCCTATGACTATCGCGTTAAAAACGATGCGGACATCTCACACAAGTCTTGATTTAGGGAGACCTTCTTACTATTTCATTGGATGTCTCAAATTGTCAAAGAAAGAGGTGATTATAAGTCCTATGAATTCGTTCTAGTTTGATTAGCATCAAAAGGAGCAATCCTATCACTAGTGCCTTCAAAACAATCCGTACATCTCACACAAGTCTTCATTTAGGGAGACCTTCTTAATGTTTCATTAGTTCTCTCAAATGGTCAAAATATAGGTGATTATGAATTCTAATGCTTCGTTCTAGTTGAAATTAGCATCAAAAGGAGCAATCACATCACTATCGCGTCAAAAACGATACGTAGATCTCACAAAAGTCTTCATTTATGGAGACCTTCTTATTGTTTCATTGGTTTCCTAAAATTTTGGAAGAAATAGGTGATTAAGAGTCCTATTACTTTGTTATAATTTGATTACCATCAAAAGGAGTAATCCCATGACTATCGCGTTAAAAACGATGCGTACATCTCACACCAAGTCTTGATTTAGGGAAAACTTCTTATTATTTCATTGGTTCTCTCAAATTGTCAAAGAAAAAGGTGATTATGAGTCCTATGACTTCGTTCTAGTTTGATTAGCATCAAAATGATCAATCCTATCACTATAGCCTTCAAAACGATTCGTACATCTCACGCAAGTCTTCATTTAAGGATACCTTCGTATTGTTTCATTAGTTCTCTGAATTGTCAAAATATAGATGATTATGAGTCCTATTACTTTGTTCTAGTTGAAATTAGCATCAAAAGGGGCAAACCCATCACTATCGCGTCCAAAGCGATTCGTAGATCTCACATAAGTCTTCATTTAGGGAGACCTTCATATTGTTTCATTGGTTGTTTCAAATTTACGAAGAAAGAGGTGATTAGAAGTTGTATTACTACGTTCTAGTTTGATTAGCGTCAAAACAAGAAACCCATAACTATCTCGTTCAAAACCATGCGTACATCTCGCACAAGTCTTCATTTAGGGAGACCTTCTTATTGTTTCATTGGTGCTTTAAAATTGTCAAGGAAAGAGGTGATTAGAAGTCCTATAACTTCGTTCTAGTTTGATTTGCATTAAAAGGAGCAATCCCAAGACTATCACGTTAAAAACGATGCGTACATCTCACACAAGTCTTCATTTAAGGAGACCTTCTTATTGTTTCTTTAGTTCTCTAAATTGTGAAAGAAAGAGGTGATTAAGTGTCTTATTACTTCGTTCTAATTTGATTAATATCAAAAGGAGCAATCCTATGACTATCGCGTTAAAAACGATGCGTACATCTCACACAAGTCTTGATTTAAGGAGACCTTCTTACCGTTTCGTTGGATCTCTCAAATTGTCAAAGAAAGAGGTGATTATATGTCCTATGAATTCGTTCTAGTTTGATTAGCATCAAAAGGAGCAATCTTATCACTAGTGCCTTCAACACAATCCGTACATCTCACACAAGTCTTTATTTAGGGAGACCTTAATGTTTCATTAGTTCTCTCAAATTGTCAAAATATAGGAGATTATGAATTCTATTACTTCGTTCTAGTTGAAATTAGCATCAAAAGGAGCAATCACATCACTATCGCGTCCAAAACTATGCGTAGATCTCACACAAGTCTTCATTTAGGGAGACCTTCATATTGTTTCATTGGTTGTTTCAAATTTACAAAGAAAGATGTGATTAGAAGATGTACTACTTCGTTCTAGTTTGATTAGGGTCAAAACGAGAAATCCATGACTATCTCGTTCAAAACCAAGCGTACATCTCGCACAAGTCTTCATTTAGGGAGACCTTCTTATTGTTTCATTGGTGCTTTAAAATTGTCAAGAAAATAGGTGATTAGAAGTCCTATAAATTCGTTCTAGTTTGATTAGCATCAAAAGGAGCAATCCCATGACTATCGCGTTAAAAACAATGCGTACATCTCACACAAGTCTTCATTTAAGGAGACCTTTTTATTGTTTCTGGTTCTCTAAAATTGTGAAAGAAAGAGGTGATTAGGAGTCTTATTACGTCGTTCTAATTTGATTAGCATCAAAAGGAACAATCCTATGACTATCGCGTTAAAAACGATGCGGACATCTCACACAAGTCTTGATTTAGGGAGACCTTCTTACTATTTCATTGGATGTCTCAAATTGTCAAAGAAAGAGGTGATTATAAGTCCTATGAATTCGTTCTAGTTTGATTAGCATCAAAAGGAGCAATCCTATCACTAGTGCCTTCAAAACAATCCGTACATCTCACACAAGTCTTCATTTAGGGAGACCTTCTTAATGTTTCATTAGTTCTCTCAAATGGTCAAAATATAGGTGATTATGAATTCTAATGCTTCGTTCTAGTTGAAATTAGCATCAAAAGGAGCAATCACATCACTATCGCGTCCAAAAACGATACGTAGATCTCACAAAAGTCTTCATTTATGGAGACCTTCTTATTGTTTCATTGGTTTCCTAAAATTTTGGAAGAAATAGGTGATTAAGAGTCCTATTACTTTGTTATAATTTGATTACCATCAAAAGGAGTAATCCCATGACTATCGCGTTAAAAACGATGCGTACATCTCACACCAAGTCTTGATTTAGGGAAAACTTCTTATTATTTCATTGGTTCTCTCAAATTGTCAAAGAAAAAGGTGATTATGAGTCCTATGACTTCGTTCTAGTTTGATTAGCATCAAAAGGATCAATCCTATCACTATAGCCTTCAAAACGATTCGTACATTTCACGCAAGTCTTCATTTAAGGATACCTTCGTATTGTTTCATTAGTTCTCTTAATTGTCAAAATATAGATGATTATGAGTCCTATTACTTTGTTCTAGTTGAAATTAGCATCAAAAGGGGCAAACCCATCACTATCGCGTCCAAAACGATTCGTAGATCTCACATAAGTCTTCATTTAGGGAGACCTTCATATTGTTTCATTGGTTGTTTCAAATTTACGAAGAAAGAGGTGATTAGAAGTTGTATTACTTCGTTCTAGTTTGATTAGCGTCAAAACAAGAAACCCATAACTATCTCGTTCAAAACCATGCGTACATCTCGCACAAGTCTTCATTTAGGGAGACCTTCTTATTGTTTCATTGGTGCTTTAAAATTGTCAAGGAAAGAGGTGATTAGAAGTCCTATAACTTCGTTCTAGTTTGATTTGCATTAAAAGGAGCAATCCCAAGACTATCACGTTAAAAACGATGCGTACATCTCACACAAGTCTTCATTTAAGGTGACCTTCTTATTGTTTCTTTAGTTCTCTAAAATTGTGAAAGAAAGAGGTGATTAAGTGTCTTATTACTTCGTTCTAATTTGATTAATATCAAAAGGAGCAATCCTATGACTATCGCGTTAAAAACGATGCGTACATCTCACACAAGTCTTGATTTAAGGAGACCTTCTTACCGTTTCGTTGGATCTCTCAAATTGTCAAAGAAAGAGGTGATTATATGTCCTATAAATTCGTTCTAGTTTGATTAGCATCAAAAGGAGCAATCTTATCACTAGTGCCTTCAACACAATCCGTACATCTCACACAAGTCTTTATTTAGGGAGACCTTAATGTTTCATTAGTTCTCTCAAATTGTCAAAATATAGGAGATTATGAATTCTATTACTTCGTTCTAGTTGAAATTAGCATCAAAAGGAGCAATCACATCACTATCGCGTCCAAAACTATGCGTAGATCTCACACAAGTCTTCATTTAGGGAGACCTTCATATTGTTTCATTGGTTGTTTCAAATTTACAAAGAAAGATGTGATTAGAAGATGTACTACTTCGTTCTAGTTTGATTAGCGTCAAAACGAGAAATCCATGACTATCTCGTTCAAAACCAAGCGTACATCTCGCACAAGTCTTCATTTAGGGAGACCTTCTTATTGTTTCATTGGTGCTTTAAAATTGTCAAGGAAATAGGTGATTAGAAGTCCTATAAATTCGTTCTAGTTTGATTAGCATCAAAAGGAGCAATCCCATGACTATCGCGTTAAAAACAATGCGTACATCTCACACAAGTCTTCATTTAAGGAGACCTTTTTATTGTTTCTGGTTCTCTAAAATTGTGAAAGAAAGAGGTGATTAGGAGTCTTATTACGTCGTTCTAATTTGATTAGCATCAAAAGGAACAATCCTATGACTATCGCGTTAAAAACGATGCGGACATCTCACACAAGTCTTGATTTAGGGAGACCTTCTTACTATTTCATTGGATGTCTCAAATTGTCAAAGAAAGAGGTGATTATAAGTCCTATGAATTCGTTCTAGTTTGATTAGCATCAAAAGGAGCAATCCTATCACTAGTGCCTTCAAAACAATCCGTACATCTCACACAAGTCTTCATTTAGGGAGACCTTCTTAATGTTTCATTAGTTCTCTCAAATTGTCAAAATATAGGTGATTATGAATTCTATTGCTATGTTCTAGTTGAAATTAGCATCAAAAGGAGCAATCACATCACTATCGCGTCCAAAAACGATACGTAGATCTCACACAAGTCTTCATTTATGGAGACCTTCTTATTGTTTCATTGGTTTCCTAAAATTTTGGAAGAAATAGGTGATTAAGAGTCCTATTACTTTGTTATAATTTGATTACCATCAAAAGGAGTAATCCCATGACTATCGCGTTAAAAACGATGCGTACATCTCACACCAAGTCTTGATTTAGGGAAAACTTCTTATTATTTCATTGGTTCTCTCAAATTGTCAAAGAAAAAGGTGATTATGAGTCCTATGACTTCGTTCTAGTTTGATTAGCATCAAAACGATCAATCCTATCACTATAGCCGTCAAAACGATTCGTACATCTCACTCAAGTCTTCATTTAAGGATACCTTCGTATTGTTTCATTAGTTCTCTGAATTGTCAAAATATAGATGATTATGAGTCCTATTACTTTGTTCTAGTTGAAATTAGCATCAAAAGGGGCAAACCCATCACTATCGCGTCCAAAACGATTCGTAGATCTCACATAAGTCTTCATTTAGGGAGACCTTCATATTGTTTCATTGGTTGTTTCAAATTTACGAAGAAAGAGGTGATTAGAAGTTGTATTACTTCGTTCTAGTTTGATTAGCGTCAAAACAAGAAACCCATAACTATCTCGTTCAAAACCATGCGTACATCTCGCACAAGTCTTCATTTAGGGAGACCTTCTTATTGTTTCATTGGTGCTTTAAAATTGTCAAGGAAAGTGGTGATTAGAAGTCCTATAACTTCGTTCTAGTTTGATTTGCATTAAAAGGAGCAATCCCAAGACTATCACGTTAAAAACGATGCGTACATCTCACACAAGTCTTCATTTAAGGAGACCTTCTTATTGTTTCTTTAGTTCTCTAAAATTGTGAAAGAAAGAGGTGATTAAGAGTCTTATTACTTCGTTCTAATTTGATTAATATCAAAAGGAGCAATCCTATGACTATCGCGTTAAAAACGATACGTACATGTCACACAAGTCTTAATTTAAGGAGACCTTCTTACCGTTTCGTTGGATCTCTCAAATTGTCAAAGAAAGAGGTGATTATATGTCCTATGAATTCGTTCTAGTTTGATTAGCATCAAAAGGAGCAATCTTATCACTAGTGCCTTCAACACAATCCGTACATCTCACACAAGTCTTTATTTAGGGAGACCTTCTTAATGTTTCATTAGTTCTCTCCAATTGTCAAAATATAGGAGATTATGAATTCTATTACTTCGTTCTAGTTGAAATTAGCATCAAAAGGAGCAATCACATCACTATCGCGTCCAAAACTATGCGTAGATCTCACACAAGTCTTCATTTATGGAGACCTTCTTATTGTTTCATTGGTTTCCTAAAATTATGAATGAAAGAGGTGAGTAAGAGTCCTATTAATTCGTTCTAATTTGATTACCATCAAAAGGAGTAATCCCATGACTATCGCGTTAAAAACGATGGCTACATCTCACACCAAGTCTTGATTTAGGGAGAACTTCTTATTATTTCATTGGTTCTCTCAAATTATCAAAGAAAGAGGTGATTATGAGTCCTATGACTTCGTTCTAGTTTGATTAGCATCAAAAGGATCAATCCTATCACTATAGCCTTCAAAACGATTCGTACATCTCACACAAGTCTTCATTTAAGGATACCTTCGTATTGTTTCATTAGTTCTCTGAATTGTCAAAATATAGATGATAATGAGTCCTATTACTTTGTTCTAGTTGAAATTAGCATCAAAAGGAGCAAAACCATCACTATCGCGTCCAAAACGATTCGTAGATCTCACACAAGTCTTCATTTAGGGAGACCTTCATATTGTTTCATTGGTTGTTTCAAATTTACAAAGAAAGATGTGATTAGAAGATGTACTACTTCGTTCTAGTTTGATTAGCGTCAAAACGAGAAATCCATGACTATCTCGTTCAAAACCAAGCGTACATCTCGCACAAGTCTTCATTTAGGGAGACCTTCTTATTGTTTCATTGGTGCTTTAAAATTGTCAAGGAAATAGGTGATTAGAAGTCCTATAAATTCGTTCTAGTTTGATTAGCATCAAAAGGAGCAATCCCATGACTATCGCGTTAAAAACAATGCGTACATCTCACACAAGTCTTCATTTAAGGAGACCTTTTTATTGTTTCTGGTTCTCTAAAATTGTGAAAGAAAGAGGTGATTAGGAGTCTTATTACGTCGTTCTAATTTGATTAGCATCAAAAGGAACAATCCTATGACTATCGCGTTAAAAACGATGCGGACATCTCACACAAGTCTTGATTTAGGGAGACCTTCTTACTATTTCATTGGATGTCTCAAATTGTCAAAGAAAGAGGTGATTATAAGTCCTATGAATTCGTTCTAGTTTGATTAGCATCAAAAGGAGCAATCCTATCACTAGTGCCTTCAAAACAATCCGTACATCTCACACAAGTCTTCATTTAGGGAGACCTTCTTAATGTTTCATTAGTTCTCTCAAATGGTCAAAATATAGGTGATTATGAATTTTAATGCTTCGTTCTAGTTGAAATTAGCATCAAAAGGAGCAATCACATCACTATCGCGTCCAAAAACGATACGTAGATCTCACACAAGTCTTCATTTATGGAGACCTTCTTATTGTTTCATTGGTTTCCTAAAATTATGGAAGAAATAGGTGATTAAGAGTCCTATTACTTTGTTATAATTTGATTACCATCAAAAGGAGTAATCCCATGACTATCGCGTTAAAAACGATGCGTACATCTCACACCAAGTCTTGATTTAGGGAAAACTTCTTATTATTTCATTGGTTCTCTCAAATTGTCAAAGAAAAAGGTGATTATGAGTCCTATGACTTCGTTCTAGTTTGATTAGCATCAAAAGGATCAATCCTATCACTATAGCCTTCAAAACGATTCGTACATCTCACGCAAGTCTTCATTTAAGGATACCTTCGTATTGTTTCATTAGTTCTCTGAATTGTCAAAATATAGATGATTATGAGTCCTATTACGTTGTTCTAGTTGAAATTAGCATCAAAAGGGGCAAACCCATCACTATCGCGTCCAAAACGATTCGTAGATCTCACATAAGTCTTCATTTAGGGAGACCTTCATATTGTTTCATTGGTTGTTTCAAATTTACGAAGAAAGAGGTGATTAGAAGTTGTATTACTTCGTTCTAGTTTGATTAGCGTCAAAACAAGAAACCCATAACTATCTCGTTCAAAACCATGCGTACATCTCGCACAAGTCTTCATTTAGGGAGACCTTCTTATTGTTTCATTGGTGCTTTAAAATTGTCAAGGAAAGAGGTGATTAGAAGTCCTATAACTTCGTTCTAGTTTGATTTGCATTAAAAGGAGCAATCCCAAGACTATCACGTTAAAAACGATGCGTACATCTCACACAAGTCTTCATTTAAGGAGACCTTCTTATTGTTTCTTTAGTTCTCTAAAATTGTGAAAGAAAGAGGTGATTAAGAGTCTTATTACTTCGTTCTAATTTGATTAATATCAAAAGGAGCAATCCTATGACTATCGCGTTAAAAACGATGCGTACATGTCACACAAGTCTTGATTTAAGGAGACCTTCTTACCGTTTCGTTGGATCTCTCAAATTGTCAAAGAAAGAGGTGATTATATGTCCTATGAATTCGTTCTAGTTTAATTAGCATCAAAAGGAGCAATCTTATCACTAGTGCCTTCAACACAATCCGTACATCTCACACAAGTCTTCATTTAGGGAGACCTTCTTAATGTTTCATTAGTTCTCTCAAATTGTCAAAATATAGGTGATTATGAATTCTATTGCTTCGTTCTAGTTGAAATTAGCATCAAAAGGAGCAATCACATCACTATCGCGTCCAAAACTATGCGTAGATCTCACACAAGTCTTCATTTATGGAGACCTTCTTATTGTTTCATTGGTTTCCTAAAATTATGGAAGAAAGAGGTGAGTAAGAGTCCTATTACTTTGTTATAATTTGATTACCATCAAAAGGAGTAATCCCATGACTATCGCGTTAAAAACGATGGCTACATCACACACCAAGTCTTGATTTAGGGAGAACTTCTTATTATTTCATTGGTTCTCTCAAATTGTCAAAGAAAAAGGTGATTATGAGTCCTATGACTTCGTTCTAGTTTGATTAGCATCAAAAGGATCAATCCTATCACTATAGCCTTCAAAACGATTCGTACATCTCACACAAGTCTTCATTTAAGGATACATTCGTATTGTTTCATTAGTTCTCTGAATTGTCAAAATATAGATGATAATGAGTCCTATTACTTTGTTCTAGTTGAAATTAGCATCAAAAGGAGCAAAACCATCACTATCGCGTCCAAAACGATTCGTAGATCTCACAAAAGTCTTCATTTAGGGAGACCTTCATATTGTTTCATTGGTTGTTTCAAATTTACAAAGAAAGATGTGATTAGAAGATGTACTACTTCGTTCTAGTTTGATTAGCGTCAAAACGAGAAATCCATGACTATCTCGTTCAAAACCAAGCGTACATCTCGCACAAGTCTTCATTTAGGGAGACCTTCTTATTGTTTCATTGGTGCTTTAAAATTGTCAAGGAAATAGGTGATTAGAAGTCCTATAAATTCGTTCTAGTTGTATTAGCATCAAAAGGAGCAATCCCATGACTATCGCGTTAAAAACAATGCGTACATCTCACACAAGTCTTCATTTAAGGAGACCTTTTTATTGTTTCTGGTTCTCTAAAATTGTGAAAGAAAGAGGTGATTAGGAGTCTTATTACGTCGTTCTAATTTGATTAGCATCAAAAGGAACAATCCTATGACTATCGCGTTAAAAACGATGCGTACATCTCACACAAGTCTTGATTTAAGGAGACCTTCTTACCGTTTCGTTGGATGTCTCAAATAGTCAAAGAAAGAGGTGATTATATGTCCTATGAATTCGTTCTAGTTTGATTAGCATCAAAAGGAGCAATCCTATCACTAGTGCCTTCAAAACAATCCGTACATCTCACACAAGTCTTCATTTAGGGAGACCTTCTTAATGTTTCATTAGTTCTCTCAAATTGTCAAAATATAGGTGATTATGAATTCTATTGCTTCGTTCTAGTTGAAATTAGCATCAAAAGGAGCAATCACATCACTATCGCGTCCAAAACTATGCGTAGATCTCACACAAGTCTTCATTTATGGAGACCTTCTTATTGTTTCATTGGTTTCCTAAAATTATGGAAGAAAGAGGTGAGTAAGAGTCCTATTACTTTGTTATAATTTGATTACCATCAAAAGGAGTAATCCCATGACTATCGCGTTAAAAACGATGCGTATATCTCACACCAAGTCTTGATTTAGGGAGAACTTCTTATTATTTCATTGGTTCTCTCAAATTGTCAAAGAAAAAGGTGATTATGAGTCCTATGACTTCATTCTAGTTTGATTAGCATCAAAAGGATCAATCTTATCACTATAGCCTTCAAAACGATTCGTACATCTCACACAAGTCTTCATTTAAGGATACCTTCGAATTGTTTCATTAGTTCTCTTAATTGTCAAAATATAGATGATTATGAGTCCTATTACTTTGTTCTAGTTGAAATTAGCATCAAAAGGAGCAAACCCATCACTATCGCGTCCAAAACGATTCGTAGATCTCACACAAGTCTTGATTTAGGGAGACCTTCATATTGTTGAATTGGTTGTTTCAAATTTACAAAGAAAGAGGTGATTAGAAGTTGTATTACTTCGTTCTAGTTTGATTAGCGTCAAAACGAGAAACCCATGACTATCTCGTTCAAAACCATGCGTACATCTCGCACAAGTCTTCATTTAGGGAGACCTTCTTATTGTTTCATTGGTGCTTTAAAATTGTCAAGGAAAGAGGTGATTAGAAGTCCTATAACTTCGTTCTAGTTTGATTTGCATTAAAAGGAGCAATCCCATGACTATCGCGTTAAAAACGATGCGTACATCTCACACAAGTCTTCATTTAAGGAGACCTTCTTATTGTTTCTTTAGTTCTCTAAAATTGTGAAAGAAAGAGGTGATTAAGTGTCTTATTACTTCGTTCTAATTTGATTAATATCAAAAGGAGCAATCCTATGACTATCGCGTTAAAAACGATGCGTACATCTCACACAAGTCTTGATTTAAGGAGACCTTCTTACCGTTTCGTTGGATCTCTCAAATTATCAAAGAAAGAGGTGATTATATGTCCTATGAATTCGTTCTAGTTTGATTAGCATCAAAAGGAGCAATCTTATCACTAGTGCCTTCAACACAATCCGTACATCTCACACAAGTCTTTATTTAGGGAGACCTTCTTAATGTTTCATTAGTTCTCTCAAATTGTCAAAATATAGGAGATTATGAATTCTATTACTTCGTTCTAGTTGAAATTAGCATCAAAAGGAGCAATCACATCACTATCGCGTCCAAAACTATGCGTAGATCTCACACAAGTCTTCATTTATGGAGACCTTCTTATTGTTTCATTGGTTTCCTAAAATTATGAATGAAAGAGGTGAGTAAGAGTCCTATTAATTCGTTCTAATTTGATTACCATCAAAAGGAGTAATCCCATGACTATCGCGTTAAAAACGATGGCTACATCTCACACCAAAGTCTTGATTTAGGGAGAACTTCTTATTATTTCATTGGTTCTCTCAAATTGTCAAAGAAAGAGGTGATTATGAGTCCTATGACTTCGTTCTAGTTTGATTAGCATCAAAAGGATCAATCCTATCACTATAGCCTTCAAAACGATTCGTACATCTCACACAAGTCTTCATTTAAGGATACCTTCGTATTGTTTCATTAGTTCTCTGAATTGTCAAAATATAGATGATAATGAGTCCTTTTACTTTGTTCTAGTTGAAATTAGCATCAAAAGGAGCAAACCCATCACTATCGCGTCCAAAACGATTCGTAGATCTCACACAAATCTTCATTTAGGGAGACCTTCATATTGTTTCATTGGTTGTTTCAAATTTACAAAGAAAGATGTACTACTTCGTTCTAGTTTGATTAGCGTCAAAACGAGAAATCCATGACTATCTCGTTCAAAACCAAGCGTACATCTCGCACAAGTCTTCATTTAGGGAGACCTTCTTATTGTTTCATCGGTGCTTTAAAATTGTCAAGGAAATAGGTGATTAGAAGTCCTATAAATTCATTCTAGTTTGATTAGCATCAAATGGAGCAATCCCATGACTATCACGTTAAAAACGATGCGTACATCTCACACAAGTCTTTATTTAAGGAGACCTTCTTATTGTTTCTTTAGTTCTCTAAAATTGTGAAAGAAAGAGGTGATTAAGTGTCTTATTACTTCGTTCTAATTTGATTAATATCAAAAGGAGCAATCCTATGACTATCGCGTTAAAAACGATGCGTACATCTCACACAAGTCTTGATTTAAGGAGACCTTCTTACCGTTTCGTTGGATCTCTCAAATTGTCAAAGAAAGAGGTGATTATATGTCCTATGAATTCGTTCTAGTTTGATTAGCATCAAAAGGAGCAATCTTATCACTAGTGCCTTCAACACAATCCGTACATCTACACACAAGTCTTTATTTAGGGAGACCTTCTTAATGTTTCATTAGTTCTCTCAAATTGTCAAAATATAGGAGATTATGAATTCTATTACTTCGTTCTAGTTGAAATTAGCATCAAAAGGAGCAATCACATCACTATCGCGTCCAAAACTATGCGTAGATCTCACACAAGTCTTCATTTATGGAGACCTTCTTATTGTTTCATTGGTTTCCTAAAATTATGAATGAAAGAGGTGAGTCAGAGTCCTATTAATTCGTTCTAATTTGATTACCATCAAAAGGAGTAATCCCATGACTATCGCGTTAAAAACGATGGCTACATCTCACACCAAAGTCTTGATTTAGGGAGAACTTCTTATTATTTCATTGGTTCTCTCAAATTGTCAAAGAAAGAGGTGATTATGAGTCCTATGACTTCGTTCTAGTTTGATTAGCATCAAAAGGATCAATCCTATCACTATAGCCTTCAAAACGATTCGTACATCTCACACAAGTCTTCATTTAAGGATACCTTCGTATTGTTTCATTAGTTCTCTGAATTGTCAAAATATAGATGATAATGAGTCCTATTACTTTGTTCTAGTTGAAATTAGCATCAAAAGGAGCAAACCCATCACTATCGCGTCCAAAAAGATTCGTAGATCTCACACAAGTCTTCATTTAGGGAGACCTTCATATTGTTTCATTGGTTGTTTCAAATTTACAAAGAAAGATGTGATTAGAAGATGTACTACTTCGTTCTAGTTTGATTAGCGTCAAAACGAGAAATCCATGACTATCTCGTTCAAAACCATGCGTACATCTCGCACAAGTCTTCATTTAGGGAGACCTTCTTATTGTTTCATTGGTACTTTAAAATTGTCAAGGAAATAGGTGATTAGAAGTCCTATAAATTCGTTCTAGTTTGATTAGCATCAAAAGGAGCAATCCCATGACTATCGCGTTAAAAACGATGCGTACATCTCACACCAAGTCTTGATTTAGGGAAAACTTCTTATTATTTCATTGGTTCTCTCAAATTGTCAAAGAAAAAGGTGATTATGAGTCCTATGACTTCGTTCTAGTTTGATTAGCATCAAAAGGATCAATCCTATCACTATAGCATTCAAAACGATTCGTACATCTCACGCAAGTCTTCATTTAAGGATACCTTCGTATTGTTTCATTAGTTCTCTGAATTGTCAAAATATAGATGATTATGAGTCCTATTACGTTGTTCTAGTTGAAATTAGCATCAAAAGGGGCAAACCCATCACTATCGCGTCCAAAACGATTCGTAGATCTCACATAAGTCTTCATTTAGGGAGACCTTCATATTGTTTCATTGGTTGTTTCAAATTTACGAAGAAAGAGGTGATTAGAAGTTGTATTACTTCGTTCTAGTTTGATTAGCGTCAAAACAAGAAACCCATACTATCTCGTTCAAAACCATGCGTACATCTCGCACAAGTCTTCATTTAGGGAGACCTTCTTATTGTTTCATTGGTGCTTTAAAATTGTCAAGGAAAGAGGTGATTAGAAGTCCTATAACTTCGTTCTAGTTTGATTTGCATTAAAAGGAGCAATCCCAAGACTATCACGTTAAAAACGATGCGTACATCTCACACAAGTCTTCATTTAAGGAGACCTTCTTATTGTTTCTTTAGTTCTCTAAAATTGTGAAAGAAAGAGGTGATTAAGAGTCTTATTACTTCGTTCTAATTGATTAATATCAAAAGGAGCAATCCTATGACTATCGCGTTAAAAACGATGCGTACATGTCACACAAGTCTTGATTTAGGAGACCTTCTTACCGTTTCGTTGGATCTCTCAAATTGTCAAAGAAGAGGTGATTATATGTCCTATGAATTCGTTCTAGTTTAATTAGCATCAAAAGGAGCAATCTTATCACTAGTGCCTTCAACACAATCCGTACATCTCACACAAGTCTTCATTTAGGGAGACCTTCTTAATGTTTCATTAGTTCTCTCAAATTGTCAAAATATAGGTGATTATGAATTCTATTGCTTCGTTCTAGTTGAAATTAGCATCAAAAGGAGCATCACATCACTATCGCGTCCAAAACTATGCGTAGATCTCACACAAGTCTTCATTTATGGAGACCTTCTTATTGTTTCATTGGTTTCCTAAAATTATGGAAGAAAGAGGTGAGTAAGAGTCCTATTACTTTGTTATAATTTGATTACCATCAAAAGGAGTAATCCCATGACTATCGCGTTAAAAACGATGGCTACATCTCACACCAAGTCTTGATTTAGGGAGAACTTCTTATTATTTCATTGGTTCTCTCAAATTGTCAAAGAAAAAGGTGATTATGAGTCCTATGACTTCGTTCTAGTTTGATTAGCATCAAAAGGATCAATCCTATCACTATAGCCTTCAAACGATTCGTACATCTCACACAAGTCTTCATTTAAGGATACATTCGTATTGTTTCATTAGTTCTCTGAATTGTCAAAATATAGATGATAATGAGTCCTATTACTTTGTTCTAGTTGAAATTAGCATCAAAAGGAGCAAACCATCACTATCGCGTCCAAAACGATTCGTAGATCTCACAAAAGTCTTCATTTAGGGAGACCTTCATATTGTTTCATTGGTTGTTTCAAATTTACAAAGAAAGATGTGATTAGAAGATGTACTACTTCGTTCTAGTTTGATTAGCGTCAAAACGAGAAATCCATGACTATCTCGTTCAAAACCAAGCGTACATCTCGCACAAGTCTTCATTTAGGGAGACCTTCTTATTGTTTCATTGGTGCTTTAAAATTGTCAAGGAAATAGGTGATTAGAAGTCCTATAAATTCGTTCTAGTTGTATTAGCATCAAAAGGAGCAATCCCATGACTATCGCGTTAAAAACAGATGCGTACATCTCACACAAGTCTTCATTTAAGGAGACCTTTTATTGTTTCTGGTTCTCTAAAATTGTGAAAGAAAGAGGTGATTAGGAGTCTTATGACGTCGTTCTAATTTGATTAGCATCAAAAGGAACAATCCTATGACTATCGCGTTAAAAACGATGCGTACATCTCACACAAGTCTTGATTAAGGAGACCTTCTTACCGTTTCGTTGGATGTCTCAAATTAGTCAAAGAAAGAGGTGATTATATGTCCTATGAATTCGTTCTAGTTTGATTAGCATCAAAAGGAGCAATCTCTATCACTAGTGCCTTCAAAACAATCCGTACATCTCACACAAGTCTTCATTTAGGGAGACCTTCTTAATGTTTCATTAGTTCTCTCAATTGTCAAAATATAGGTGATTATGAATTCTATTGCTTCGTTCTAGTTGAAATTAGCATCAAAAGGAGCAATCACATCACTATCGCGTCCAAACTATGCGTAGATCTCACACAGTCTTCATTTATGGAGACCTTCTTATTGTTTCATTGGTTTCCTAAAATTATGGAAGAAAGAGGTGAGTAAGAGTCCTATTACTTGTTATAATTTGATTACCATCAAAAGGAGTAATCCCATGACTATCGCGTTAAAAACGATGGCTACATCTCACACCAAGTCTTGATTTAGGGAGAACTTCTTATTATTTCATTGGTTCTCTCAAATTGTCAAAGAAAGAGGTGATTATGAGTCCTATGACTTCATTCTAGTTTGATTAGCATCAAAAGGATCATCCTATCACTATAGCCTTCAAAACGATTCGTACATCTCACACAAGTCTTCATTTAAGGATACCTTCGTATTGTTTCATTAGTTCTCTTAATTGTCAAAATATAGATGATTATGAGTCCTATTACTTTGTTCTAGTTGAAATTAGCATCAAAAGGAGCAAACCCATCACTATCGCGTCCAAAACTGATTCGTAGATCTCACACAAGTCTTCATTTAGGGAGACCTTCATATTGTTTCATTGGTTGTTTCAAATTTACAAAGAAAGAGGTGATTAGAAGTTGTACTTACTTCGTTCTAGTTTGATTAGCGTCAAAACGAGAAACCCATTACTATCTCGTTCAAAACCATGCGTACTTCTCGTACAAGTCTTCATTTAGGGAGGCCTTCTTATTGTTTCAGTGGTGCTTTAAAATTGTCAAGGAAAGAGGTGATTAGAAGTCCTATAACTTCGTTCTAGTTTGATTAGCATTAAAAGGAGCAATCCCATAACTATCGCGTTAAAAACGATGCGTACATCTCACACAAGTCTTCATTTAAGGAGACCTTCTTATTATTTCTTTGGTTCTCTAAAATTGGGAAAGAAAGAGGTGATTAGGAGTCTTATTACTTCGTTCTAATTTGATTAATATCAAAAGGAAGCAATCCTATGACTATCGCGTTAAAACGATGCGTACATCTCACACAAGTCTTGATTTAAGGAGACCTTCTTACCGTTTCGTTGGATCTCTCAAATTATCAAAGAAAGAGGTGATTATATGTCCTATGAATTCGTTCTAGTTTGATTAGCATCAAAAGGAGCAATCTTATCACTAGTGCCTTCAACACAATCCGTACATACTCACACAAGTCTTATTTAGGGAGACCTTCTTAATGTTTCATTAGTTCTCTCAAATTGTCAAAATATAGGAGATTATGAATTCTATTACTTCGTTCTAGTTGAAATTAGCATCAAAAGGAGCAATCACATCACTATCGCGTCCAAAACTATGCGTAGATCTCACACAAGTCTTCATTTATGGAGACCTTCTTATTGTTTCATTGGTTTCCTAAAATTATGAATGAAAGAGGTGAGTAAGAGTCCTATTAATTCGTTCTAATTGATTACCATCAAAAGGAGTAATCCCATGACTATCGCGTTAAAAACGATGGCTACATCTCACACCAAGTCTTGATTTAGGGAGAACTTCTTATTATTTCATTGGTTCTCTCAAATTGTCAAAGAAAGAGGTGATTATGAGTCCTATGACTTCGTTCTAGTTTGATTAGCATCAAAAGGATCAATCCTATCACTATAGCCTTCAAAACGATTCGTACATCTCACACAAGTCTTCATTTAAGGATACCTTCGTATTGTTTCATTAGTTCTCTGAATTGTCAAAATATAGATGATAATGAGTCCTTTACTTTGTTCTAGTTGAAATTAGCATCAAAGGAGCAAACCCATCACTATCGCGTCCAAAACGATTCGTAGATCTCACACAAAGTCTTCATTTAGGGAGACCTTCATATTGTTTCATTGGTTGTTTCAAATTTACAAAGAAAGATGTACTACTTCGTTCTAGTTGATTAGCGTCAAAACGAGAAATCCATGACTATCTCGTTCAAAACCAAGCGTACATCTCGCACAAGTCTTCATTTAGGGAGACCTTCTTATTGTTTCATTGGTGCTTTAAAATTGTCAAGGAAATAGGTGATTAGAAGTCCTATAAATTCAGTTCTAGTTTGATTAGCATCAAATGGAGCAATCCCATGACTATCACGTTAAAAACGATGCGTACATCTCACACAAGTCTTCATTTAAGGAGACCTTCTTATTGTTTCTTTAGTTCTCTAAATTGTGAAAGAAAGAGGTGATTAAGTAGTCTTATTACTTCGTTCTAATTTGATTAATATCAAAAGGAGCAATCCTATGACTATCGCGTTAAAACGATGCGTACATCTCACACAAGTCTTGATTTAAGGGAGACCTTCTTACCGTTTCGTTGGATCTCTCAAATTGTCAAAGAAAGAGGTGATTATATGTCCTATGAATTCGTTCTAGTTTGATTAGCATCAAAAGGAGCAATCTTATCACTAGTGCCTTCAACACAATCCGTACATCTCACACAAGTCTTATTTAGGGAGACCTTCTTAATGTTTCATTAGTTCTCTCAAATTGTCAAAATATAGGAGATTATGAATTCTATTACTTCGTTCTAGTTGAAATTAGCATCAAAAGGAGCAATCACATCACTATCGCGTCCAAAACTATGCGTAGATCTCACACAAGTCTTCATTTATGGAGACCTTCTTATTGTTTCATTGGTTTCCTAAAATTATGAATGAAAGAGGTGAGTAAGAGTCCTATTAATTCGTTCTAATTTGATTACCATCAAAAGGAGTAATCCCATGACTATCGCGTTAAAAACGATGGCTACATCTCACACCAAAGTCTTGATTTAGGGAGAACTTCTTATTATTTCATTGGTTCTCTCAAATTGTCAAAGAAAGAGGTGATTATGAGTCCTATGACTTCGTTCTAGTTTGATTAGCATCAAAAGGATCAATCCTATCACTATAGCCTTCAAAAACGATTCGTACATCTCACACAAGTCTTCATTTAAGGATACCTTCGTATTGTTCATTAGTTCTCTGAATTGTCAAAATATAGATGATATGAGTCCTATTACTTTGTTCTAGTTGAAATTAGCATCAAAAGGAGCAAACCCATCACTATCGCGTCCAAACGATTCGTAGATCTCACACAAGTCTTCATTTAGGGAGACCTTCATATTGTTTCATTGGTTGTTTCAAATTTACAAAGAAAGATGTGATTAGAAGATGTACTACTTCGTTCTAGTTTGATTAGCGTCAAAACGAGAAATCCATGACTATCTCGTTCAAAACCATGCGTACATCTCGCACAAGTCTTCATTTAGGGAGACCTTCTTATTGTTTCATTGGTGCTTTAAAATTGTCAAGGAAATAGGTGATTAGAAGTCCTATAAATTCGTTCTAGTTTGATTAGCATCAAATGGAGCAATCCCATGACTATCGCGTTAAAACGATGCGTACATCTCACACAAGTCTTCATTTAGGAGACCTTTTTATTATTTCTGGTTCTCTAAAATTGTGAAAGAAAGAGGTGATTAGGAGTCTTATTACGTCGTTCTAATTTGATTAGCATCAAAAGGAACAATCCTATGACTATCGCGTTAAAAACGATGCGGACATCTCACACAAGTCTTGATTTAGGGAGACCTTCTTACTATTTCATTGGATCTCTCAAATTGTCAAAGAAAGAGGTGATTATAAGTCCTATGAATTCGTTCTAGATTTGATTAGCATCAAAGGAGCAATCCTATCACTAGTGCCTTCAAAACAATCCGTACATCTCACACAAGTCTTCATTTAGGGAGACCTTCTTAATGTTTCATTAGTTCTCTCAAATTGTCAAAATATAGGTGATTATGAATTCTATTGCTTCGTTCTAGTTGAAATTAGCATCAAAAGGAGCAATCACATCACTATCGCGTCCAAAAACGATACGTAGATCTCACACAAGTCTTCATTTATGGAGACCTTCTTATTGTTTCATTGGTTTCCTAAAATTATGGAAGAAATAGGTGATTAAGAGTCCTATTACTTCGTTCTAATTTGATTACCATCAAAAGGAGTAATCCCATGACTATCGCGTTAAAAACGATGCGTACATCTCACACCAAGTCTTGATTTAGGGAGAAACTTCTTATTATTTCATTGGTTCTCTCAAATTGTCAAAGAAAAAGGTGATTATGAGTCCTATGACTTCGTTCTAGTTTGATTAGCATCAAAGGATCAATCCTATCACTATAGCCTTCAAAACGATTCGTACATCTCACGCAAGTCTTCATTTAAGGATACCTTCGTATTGTTTCATTAGTTCTCTGAATTAGTCAAAATATAGATGATTATGAGTCCTATTACTTTGTTCTAGTTGAAATTAGCATCAAAAGGGGCAAACCCATCACTATCGCGTCCAAAACGATTCGTAGATCTCACATAAGTCTTCATTAGGGAGACCTTCAATATTGTTTCATTGGTTGTTTCAAATTTACGAAGAAAGAGGTGATTAGAAGTTGTATTACTTCGTTCTAGTTTGATTAGCGTCAAAACAAGAAACCCATAACTATCTCGTTCAAAACCATGCGTACATCTCGCACAAGTCTTCATTAGGGAGACCTTCTTATTGTTTCATTGGTGCTTTAAAATTGTCAAGGAAAGAGGTGATTAGAAGTCCTATAACTTCGTTCTAGTTTGATTTGCATTAAAAGGAGCAATCCCAAGACTATCACGTTAAAAACGATGCGTACATCTCACACAAGTCTTCATTTAAGGAGACCTTCTTATTGTTTCTTTAGTTCTCTAAATTGTGAAAGAAAGAGGTGATTAAGAGTCTTATTACTTCGTTCCTAATTTGATTAATATCAAAAGGAGCAATCCTATGACTATCGCGTTAAAAACGATGCGTACATGTCACACAAGTCTTGATTTAAGGAGACCTCTTACCGTTTCGTTGGATCTCTCAAATTGTCAAAGAAAGAGGTGATTATATGTCCTATGAATTCGTTCTAGTTTGATTAGCATCAAAAGGAGCAATCTTATCACTAGTGCCTTCAACACAATCCGTACATCTCACACAAGTCTTTATTTAGGGAGACCTTCTTAATGTTTCATTAGTTCTCTCCAATTGTCAAAATATAGGAGATTATGAATTCTATTACTTCGTTCTAGTTGAAATTAGCATCAAAAGGAGCAATCACATCACTATCGCGTCCAAAACTATGCGTAGATCTCACACAAGTCTTCATTTATGGAGACCTTCTATTGTTTCATTGGTTTCCTAAAATTATGAATGAAAGAGGTGAGTAAGAGTCCTATTAATTCGTTCTAATTTGATTACCATCAAAAGGAGTAATCCCATGACTATCGCGTTAAAAACGATGGCTACATCTCACACCAAGTCTTGATTTAGGGAGAACTTCTTATTATTTCATTGGTTCTCTCAAATTATCAAAGAAAGAGGTGATTATGAGTCCCTATGACTTCGTTCTAGTTTGATTAGCATCAAAAGGATCAATCCTATCACTATAGCCTTCAAAACGATTCGTACATCTCACACAAGTCTTCATTTAAGGATACCTTCGTATTGTTTCATTAGTTCTCTGAATTGTCAAAATATAGATGATAATGAGTCCTATTACTTTGTTCTAGTTGAAATTAGCATCAAAAGGAGTAAACCCATCACTAACGCGTCCAAAATGATTCGTAGATCTCACACAAGTCTTCATTTAGGGAGACCTTCATATTGTTTCATTGGTTGTTTCAAATTTACAAAGAAAGAGGTGATTAGAAGATGTACTACTTCGTTCTAGTTTGATTAGCTTCAAAACGAGAAATCCATGACTATCTCGTTCAAACCAAGCGTACATCTCGCACAAGTCTTCATTTAGGGAGACCTTCTTATTGTTTCATTGGTGCTTTAAAATTGTCAAGGAAATAGGTGATTAGAAGTCCTATAATTCGTTCTAGTTTGATTAGCATCAAATGGAGCAATCCCATGACTATCGCGTTAAAACAATGCGTACATCTCACACAAGTCTTCATTTAAGGAGACCTTTTTATTGTTTCTGGTTCTCTAAAATTGTGAAAGAAAGAGGTGATTAGGAGTCTTATTACGTCGTTCTAATTTGATTAGCATCAAAAGGAACAATCCTATGACTATCGCGTTAAAAACGATGCGGACATCTCACACAAGTCTTGATTTAGGGAGACCTTCTTACTATTTCATTGGATCTCTCAATTGTCAAAGAAAGAGGTGATTATAAGTCCTATGAATTCGTTCTAGTTTGATTAGCATCAAAAGGAGCAATCCTATCACTAGTGCCTTCAAAACAATCCGTACATCTCACACAAGTCTTCATTTAGGGAGACCTTCTTAATGTTTCATTAGTTCTCTCAAATTGTCAAAATATAGGTGATTATGAATTCTATTGCTTCGTTCTAGTTGAAATTAGCATCAAAAGGAGCAATCACATCACTATCGCGTCCAAAAACGATACGTAGATCTCACACAAGTCTTCATTTATGGAGACCTTCTTATTGTTTCATTGGTTTCCTAAAATTATGGAAGAAATAGGTGATTAAGAGTCCTATTACTTTGTTATAATTTGATTACCATCAAAAGGAGTAATCCCATGACTATCGCGTTAAAAACGATGCGTACATCTCACACCAAGTCTTGATTTAGGGAGAACTTCTTATTATTTCATTGGTTCTCTCAAATTGTCAAAGAAAGAGGTGATTATGAGTCCTTTGACTTCGTTCTAGTTTATTTAGCATCAAAAGGATCAATCCTATCACTATAGCCTTCAAAACGATTCGTACATCTCACACAAGTCTTCATTTAAGGATACCTTCGTATTGTTTCATTAGTTCTCTGAATTGTCAAAATA
Organism: Panax stipuleanatus; assembly: GCA_020205555.1. Classification (NCBI taxonomy): domain Eukaryota; kingdom Viridiplantae; phylum Streptophyta; class Magnoliopsida; order Apiales; family Araliaceae; genus Panax; species Panax stipuleanatus. Next base: position 26,603 of record JAINUT010002782.1, read on the forward strand.
TAGATGATATGAGTCCTATTACTTTGTTCTAGTTGAAATTAGCATCAAAAGGGGCAAACCCATCACTATCGCGTCCAAAACGATTCGTAGATCTCACAAGTCTTCATTTAGGGAGACCTTCATATTGTTTCATTGGTTGTTTCAAATTTACAAAGAAAGAGTGATTAGAAGTTGTATACTTCGTTCTAGTTTGATTAGCGTCAAAACGAAAACCCATGACTATCTCGTTCAAAACCATGCGTACATCTCGCACAAGTCTTCATTTAGGGAGACCTTCTTATTGTTTCATTGGTGCTTTAAAATTGTCAAGGAAAGGTGATTAGAAGTCCTATAATTCGTTCTAGTTTGATTAGCATCAAAAGGAGCAATCCCATGACTATCGCGTTAAAAACGATGCGTACATCTCACACAAGTCTTCATTTAAGGAGACCTTTTATTGTTTCGGTTCTCTAAAATTGTGAAAGAAAGAGGTGATTAGGAGTCTTATTTCGTTCTAATTTGATTAGCATCAAAAGGAGCAATCCTATGACTATCGCGTTAAAAACGATGGACATCTCACACAAGTCTTGATTTAGGGAGACCTTCTTACTATTTCATTGGATCTCTCAAATTGTCAAAGAAAGAGGTGATTATAAGTCCTATGAATTCGTTCTAGTTGATTAGCATCAAAGGAGCAATCCTATCACTAGTGCCTTCAAAACAATCCGTACATCTCACACAAGTCTTCATTTAGGGAGACCTTCTTAATGTTTCATTAGTTCTCTCAAATTGTCAAAATATAGGTGATTATGAATTCTATTACTTCGTTCTAGTTGAAATTAGCATCAAAAGGAGCAATCACATCACTATCGCGTCCAAAAACGATACGTAGATCTCACACAAGTCTTCATTTATGGAGACCTTTTATTGTTTCATTGGTTTCCTAAAATTATGAAGAAGAGGTGATTAAGAGTCCTATTACTTGTTCTAATTTGATTACCATCAAAAGGAGTAATCCCATGACTATCGCGTTAAAAACGATGCGTACATCTCACACCAAGTCTTGATTTAGGGAGAACTTCTTATTATTTCATTGGTTCTCTCAAATTGTCAAAGAAAAGGTGATTATGAGTCCTATGACTTCGTTCTAGTTTGATTAGCATCAAAAGGATCAATCCTATCACTATAGCCTTCAAAACGATTCGTACATCTCACAAGTCTTCATTTAAGGATACCTTCGTATTGTTTCATTAGTTCTCTGAATTGTCAAAATATAGATGATTATGAGTCCTATTACTTTGTTCTAGTTGAAATTAGCAAAAGGGGCAAACCCATCACTATCGCGTCCAAACGATTCGTAGATCTCACATAAGTCTTCATTTAGGGAGACCTTCATATTGTTTCATTGGTTGTTTCAAATTTACAAAGAAAGATGTGATTAGAAGTTGTATTACTTCGTTCTAGTTTGATTAGCGTCAAAACAAGAAACCCATAACTATCTCGTTCAAAACCATGCGTACATCTCGCACAAGTCTTCATTTAGGGAGACCTTCTTATTGTTTCATTGGTGCTTTAAAATTGTCAAGGAAAGAGGTGATTAGAAGTCCTATAACTTCGTTCTAGTTTGATTTGCATTAAAAGGAGCAATCCCAAGACTATCACGTTAAAAACGATGCGTACATCTCACACAAGTCTTCATTTAAGGAGACCTTCTTATTGTTTCTTTAGTTCTCTAAAATTGTGAAAGAAAGAGGTGATTAAGAGTCTTATTACTTCGTTCTAATTTGATTAATATCAAAAGGAGCAATCCTATGACTATCGCGTTAAAAACGATGCGTACATCACACAAGTCTTGATTTAAGGAGACCTTCTTACCGTTTCGTTGGATCTCTCAAATTGTCAAAGAAAGAGGTGATTATGTCCTATGAATTCGTTCTAGTTTGATTAGCATCAAAAGGAGCAATCTTATCACTAGTGCCTTCAACACAATCCGTACATCTCACACAAGTCTTTATTTAGGGAGACCTTCTTAATGTTTCATTAGTTCTCTCAATTGTCAAAATATAGGAGATTATGAATTCTATTACTTCGTTCTAGTTGAAATTAGCATCAAAAGGAGCAATCACATCACTATCGCGTCCAAAACTATGCGTAGATCTCACACAAGTCTTCATTTATGGAGACCTTCTTATTGTTTCATTGGTTTCCTAAAATTATGAATGAAAGAGGTGAGTAAGAGTCCTATTAATTCGTTCTAATTTGATTACCATCAAAAGGAGTAATCCCATGACTATCGCGAAAACGATGGCTACATCTCACACCAAGTCTTGATTTAGGGAGAACTTCTTATTATTTCATTGGTCTCTCAAATTATCAAAGAAAGAGGTGATTATGAGTCCTATGACTTGTTCTAGTTTGATTAGCATCAAAAGGATCAATCCTATCACTATAGCCTTCAAAACGATTCGTACATCTCACACAAGTCTTCATTTAAGGATACCTTCGTATTGTTTCATTAGTTCTCTGAATTGTCAAAATATAGATGATAATGAGTCCTATTACTTTGTTCTAGTTGAAATTAGCATCAAAAGGAGTAAACCCATCACTACGCGTCCAAAATGATTCGTAGATCTCACACAAGTCTTCATTTAGGGAGACCTTCATATTGTTTCATTGGTTGTTTCAAATTTACAAAGAAAGATGTGATTAGAAGATG
>JAINUT010000483.1:0-143007 GCA_020205555.1 Panax stipuleanatus
TCGTTCTAGTACACCGTTACCGGTTCAACTGTTAACAAATCTTAGTTGTATTTGTCATTATTTCTATTAAATTTGAACATAATATATTTTGAATTTTCTTCGGTATGTTTATATATTTTGTGTTTCAATTTGTAATTGATTTTTTTTTGTTTCGATTGAATTTGAGGAATTAATTGAAATGTTAAATTTCTTGTGATTTAGGATTATGATTTTGTTAATTGTTGAATTACTTGTGATTTAGGAATATGAAAGAAAAAAAATTCAACGAACTAAGAGGCTGTCGAAAAAAAAATTACATGCATAATCGGACCCCCCGCTGAAAAAAATCTCTAGCTCCGCCACTGCATGTAATAGGTATGATGAAATTAAATATACATGTATATGTATGATATATACGTATGAATGCATTATGTAAGATTTATTTTATAACATAAGTGCCGAGTCATCTTGAGGAGTTTAGCAGCAGAGGTGAAAGTTTATTATACAAATTAGAATACCAAGTCATTCCTAGGTGAATAAGAGGAAATTAAGAAACAGCTCCACTGCTCTCTCTCATTATTATCTTCATTCCGTTCCAAATAAGTTCTCCACAAAACCTTCATGCTCCCAAGCTACCAACATGAGAATTTGTCAATTTTGTCACAAAAACTCCACCAAATCCTCGAAGAGTGGAACTCACAAACTGAGATTGAGCAAGGTTCTCATCAAAATCTACAATCAAACGGCAAATGAAGGTATACAATTTACTTGTTAATTCATAAGAATCATTTAATTATAGTTTTTAATTACTGTAATTGGTTTTGGGAGGATTTAATTGATGAGAAACCATGAAGGGGTACTTCAAAAGGAATAAGGTCAATTGGTTATGGAGGATGTTTATATATTACATTGATTTCATGAAATATGGAGTTTTCAATGTATGCATGTAAGGTATCTGTGAAAATGCCTAAATGAAGAATTTGGTTAAAGTCATGAAATAAATTTATGAGTTGAAATGTATTATATATAATATATATACACCATGGTTGCAGTAATCTGTTCTAAAGTTGATGGTGTGAGTTCGGTGAACGAATTTTGGGCTTAATTGCTATCCATCCTCTATTGGCTGTTACATGTTTTTTTATTCAGCAGAGTGTTAGTTATTGGCTGGCATTGAGAGAGAAGTTTCAAAATTAATAAGAACTAAAATTAATATCATTGAGTAATTACAGCTCATTTTAATAGAATATGTTTTGGGATCAATGCTGCTTAAACTTTAATATTGACAATTTCCTAAGTTAATAACCTTGTACATCATACTCATGTCAGAAATTAGAGCTTTACTTAAAATATGTGCTTCATTTGTGGACATCCCTGTTTTAAAAAAAACATGGAGCGGGGTGGTGGCATTGTTAGAAATGGAATTCTCAATCAGCTTTATAGGAAACTAGTTGATTGGTGAAACATTGAATCGTGTTATCAGAATAGTTTCTCACAAGATTTATGATTTCCCTTCTTTATCTCCAAAGTTAAACGGTATAACGACGAAGGAAAACGTATGAAATTATGTTAACTGACGAGTGTAGGATAAAGAAAAGTCGTTACTAATTTAATCTAAAAATATTATTAAGTCTTAGATGAAATTGGAAATCGCGAATGGGATTGATTGAGCATGTTGTAACCAACGACTTGTAATAAAATAGGTCGGGTGCGGCCATGGAAAGGTACGGTAATTAACAATTCGAGTGATATAAGTTGAATCGTGGATCGGGGCGATGAACGTATCACGATAAAAGAAAACCAAGGCAGTTTTCAGTGTTTTCTTTGTGTATGGTGATCTTGATATGTACATGAGATGTTTACAAGTATGTTGAAATGACAATACTTATGATCGGTAGGATTTGTTGATAGTCAACTTATGACTAAAATTAAATGTGAGGTTTTGGAACTCAGTCTTGAGAAAATATGTGATAGATGCGGAACATATGAATTATTATTGTTTAAGTATTATACAATCATTATATATGAATTGAGTATGATAATATGTGCTATGTGGCGCATGAAAGCTGTTAAATTTACTGAGCTGTCAACTCAATCTGCAAAAATATTTTTTTGCAGGTTAACGATACAGGCAATATCATCTGCTATCTGGACGATAAGGGTTGAAGGATATGCGAAGGAATGCATTATCTTAATTAGATATTGTATTGAATTATGCTGATAGTTTTGAATGTGTAACTGGCAGTTATATAAAGTGTGACATGTTCAATGAATATAGAATGTTTATTTGAAATAAGAACGGTATTGTGGAGATTGTTTTGAATATAAGGGAATATATGTAACAAGGAGGTTCAATATTAAGACTTGAATTCTTACATCTCTCTTATAAGATGAATCATAAAATAAATATGATTCTGAAATATGTAATCGTAAAAATTGCGATTCAGGAAAACGAAAGATAGGAAAATTTTAATTTATCCAAATTTTCAGTTATATTTTAATCTTACTATGATGGAAAGTTGAATCAAGATAGTATTTAACGCACAAGATCGGGAAGGGATCACAAGATTGATGGAATAAAATACACTATACATTTTTTAAAATAAAAAAAGAAAAAGTAATTATTTATTTTATCCACAAATTTTTAATCCCAAATAGTATAAATTATAATATTTTGTTGAACATGATACTAAATAATTCAAGTCATTTTGTCAATTTTGGACTTAGAAACGGATCCACACTTAGGTGAGTATGGGCTCCAACCCCGACTGAAGTTTTTAATTATATATATATATATATATATATATATATATATATATATATATATATATATATATATGACATATTTCTAATATTATGCAGCTTTGGGGTTAATGATTAAAACTTTCAAATAATGTACTGTTACTTACTTAATATATTATACAATTTTGAGATTATGTCTATATTCAATTTTTCTTAAATCTAACTCAATGTTCTCTTTCACTATATAACAAAACAAAAACAAAAAAAACTCAACACCATTCGACCATATTCAATTTAATCAAAGGTTGGAGTATACAGTAAACTAGCTACAAGATCAATTAGAAGGTAAGATACTCTATATTTTTATACTTTAAAAAACAATATATAAATATTAATATATTTAACGTTTTAAAAATTTTATTATTATACTTTATTTCTCTTTATAATTTTTTGTATTAAGCCTTCACTTAGTAAAAGTCATGCGTCCACCACTGTTTGAACTATTTTAATTTTAAAACAAATAAAGAATTTAAAATTAATACTCCAATCTCAAATATTATTCTTACAAACAAACATGGTCTTAGAGTTCAATAATCCAAAATCTCTCATAACATTATTTACATAAAAATAAATTTGGATTCGCTCCATTACACATTCCCTCTAATTTCATTAAATACACTATATTTTTATTGTTGTAAATAGTATAATTGAAATCGATACTGATCTACTAATTTGTTATATTGAATAGTATAGTTGTTTTAAAAATGAAAGTAATCTGACACATTTTCATCATTTAATGAACATGTGGATTTTTCATAAAAATTTCAATGGAGAATTTTAACGGTGAAAATAATTTTTATGATTCTAATTTTTTGTAAGAATGATTTTAATATCATCAACTATCTATTAACATATTTTGATCATTATTAACAAAATTATTAAGATCAAATAATTGATATATTAAATAATTTTTTTTTAAAGAAATGTAATGAATAAGAACCAAATCCATAAAAATCATCTCCCTTTAAGAGCAGGAAATTTTGGTTTTCTACCCTTTTTAAATTTAAAATAAATTGATGTGCTTCATTTAATTTTTTATAATAATAAATTTTATAATTAGTATTATTATGAAGATAGCATTTTATATTGACTAAAATTAAAAGGATTCATATTAAGTTTAGATTTAAAAACATCTTAAATCGATTTCAAAAAAGTAAAATTAATCCTTTATTTTTGAAGGAATTGAGTATATTAAAATTATTGTAATGTTCTTATAAATTCTTGCTGATCGATTATGAATTAATTTAGTTGACCAATACAAAAATAACAGCAATTTCTTTATTTCTTGAGTACATAATGTATAAATAAATTACAGCAATTTCTTATTTTTAATAAAATTCAATTATTTCAGCCCACCAGTACCATCATGCATGGCCATTGGTATATACTGGTAAGAAGCACGCTTTCCTCTGGAAAGTTAAACTACATTTAAAGGTACGTTGTCATTGTATTAATACTAAAATTAAGTTTCATCCATAACCAATGTCACAGATGCATATGTATCATCCTATATTCCTGTCCATTTGTTCTACCTTACAAAAGTCAAAAATAAATACACTATTTGGCAAATTTCACATTATTATTTTTTTCAATTTAGTTCTTTATATCTATTATCTAACCTAGTTGATGGGCAAGAATATACAGTTAAGTCTCATCAGCTACAATATGCAATATTCTCTTTCCCTTGTGTTACCTTAATTCCTAGGCTGAAAATTATTAGAATCTGATACTGCGTTTGAATTGAATGAACGAAATGGAGAATGAAATAAAATAATTTTAAAATATTTTAAGTGTATGTTTAGTTGTTGGTGATGGTAGTGAGTGTTGTCATATAATGACAAAATTATCACGTACTTATATTCATTCCATTAGAATAGATTTTATTCCACTATCTCTACATGGAATAAAAAACAAAGGGATGGAATGAGTTTTCATTCCATTGCAATGATTTATTTTCTAAAATGATCATCAAATATATTATTTTTATTTCATTCATTCCTCCATTATATTTCCTCGATCCAAACGTAGAATAACTGTTTTACGTATATAAAAGGAACAATCACAAAGTGGAGTTATAAACAGTCGAAAGAGTAAATTAAATTGTGTCACGAAACAAAAAAAAAAAATCACAAAAAAAATAATTAATGGTCAAAAGAGAACTGTTTTACGTAGACCAAACAAACAGTCACAAATAATTAAAAACAGCCAGTAAATTGTTTTACGTAAACCAAACAAACAATGACAAAGACTTATAATGTCATATTCTGCGGCCCGGAGCTCTATCAATTTTAAATTAAATATAATCAAGGACTCATACTTCTTCTCTAACAACTACACTAAATATAGTCTAGGAGATTTTTTGATAGATCCAAAAGACTATATTAAAGAATCTGATTTTAATGGATTATAATTTTTAATATATTTTAATAGAAGTGTGGAAGAATGATTGGTGGATTATAATTCATTAAATATAATATAATCTTTTAATATTATAGTCTATGGAATGGTCCATCTGCTGGAAGGATTGAAAGATTATTCCATGTATTAATGTCATATGGACTAAATATAATTTAGGGTATACTCCACCTTGCTGGAGATGTTCAAGTGATCAGTCAAAGTTTGCGCTGATCATATTTAATAAAAAAGGCTTGAAGTGCAATGCAAATGGGGACACTAATATAACCAACCCATGCGCTTAGAAATTATGGTTAACAACATCCACACAATATTTCAAAAGATGCTGCATGTGTATTTTGATTAAATCTACAACTGACCTACCAAAAGTTGTATCTAAAAAAATTAAATTTAAAAAAAAAAAAAAAGTTTGTCAACCCTAACATGTTACATCTTTGATTATATTATATGCTAGCTTAGCTAGGATCACAAATTAATTTAGTCCAACTTTAAATTAAATATCAAAATTCTGAGGTGAAGGAGGCCACAATGGGAAACAAGTACTCATTTCCCCAAAGTCATGATTTTCATGAGCTGCTTTATTTTGGTCTTCCCCAATGATGATTCCCTCAAGCTCAAGCTCATAATTTTCCAAGTATCTACACCACTCACTTTGTTCATTTTCCATTTCATGTTTTTCTCTCAAGTTTGAGCTAATTGGCATGGAATCCATTTGTGGGGCTTCAAAACCCTCCAAATTCTCCAACACATTCCAAATAATGTCGAATTCTGAATCCAAAAATGGTTCATTATTGATCTCAGAGTCCTCCATTTCGTCGCTAGGCCTTGCACCATTAATGCCTCGACTCGAGCTCGATAAATTTGAAACAATGGAGGAAAAAGAAGTTGATCTCAATGTTTCTTTTGGTAATTTGTTGTTTTGACAAGTACTTTTTGTCGATAATTCTGGCATTATTTTGGTCACATAATCTTCATCATTCAATCCCTTGTCCACATTTAGGTCTCCACACGACACGTTTGAAGTAGTAGACGAAGAGGAGGGGGACGACGACGAGGGGGAAATTATAATGGAAGTACTGCCCTTGTCATGACCACATTCAGAATCTTTTTTTATCAATCTTTTCTTTAAATGTGTATTCCACACATTTTTAATCTCGTTATCGGTTCGTCCAGGAAACTGAGCAGCAATTTTTGACCACCTGAAATTTTATTTAATTGTGTAAACTTGGTATTAGATAGAATTAAACAAACAACTTCTAGAATTAATCACCAGATTAAGCATTAATTATGAAAAGAAATAATTTGTTTTAATTATAAAGAATATATTTTTAATTATTGCATGGGTACGTAGTCCTTACTTGTTTCCATACGAGTTGTGTAGCTTTATTATGGCTTCCTCCTCTTCTAGAGTGAAGTTCCCACGCTTGACATTAGGGCTCAGGTAATTTATCCATCTCAATCGGCAACTCTTTCCGCATCGCGCCAACCCTATATATACATGAATAAGAAAGTTTAAAAAAATGTTAACTTGAGATCGATTAGTTTATATATATAAATAGGCCACTAAATGGAGAGGATTAGTGTTAATATTTGTGTGTTTTTGTTCTAGGTGGACCAATTAATTAGGACTTAATTGTACCTTTTAATTCTGGTCCAACTACCTTTGAAGCTAAAGCATTTCTTGTGTTTAGATACGGTATAAATTAATGGCAAGTTGGCATGACAATTTTTTTTTTTAAAGTATGCCTCCTTTTCACTAGTTTAGAATGAACACTAGTGAAAGTCAGAAGAAGAATGAAACATTTGTCCACTATAAGTAGCTTCAATCAGTTTTCTTTCCCTTTCATTTGTTGCTTGGCCTTTTGAACTTTGAATTGGATGATTAAAAGAAAGATGGTCTTGTTATCATGCTGAATATATATATATAGGTATGAATAAAGAAATTTGAGATAGGTTGTTTCTTTTGATTTAGGTCATACATATCAGAATCAGTAGGAAACATGGACATATATAGTGGAATGATGAGATCATGTAATGTGGAAAATGTGGTTCAACATCAATTCGGATTTCAGAAGAAAAAGATTAAAAGACAACAATCTCATTGGCATTCAGTTCTTTTATACATATAAAAGATAATTAAATAAAGTTCAATAGCTATATTTAATAATTTATCATACATACATCAATCCAATAATTGTCTAAAGATGGGAACTAAGAGGAGAAAAGAAGAAAGTAATATATATTCTGTTTATCAAATGAAATAAATTAAGGTTTCTTATATATATATATATATATATAATGCATTTAGTTTTGGTGATTCTCTATATGCAATTATCACGCATTCAAACTTAAAAAGGAAAAATATATGTAAAACTGCTACTACTAAGCAATCGCAAGCTAAGTAACTAAAACTTCAAAATGAATTCATTTCCTATTTTCATTTATATATATAGATCATATACCGGATATATATGCTAAAATTAATAATTAATGATAATTCATTTCACATGCATTACATATAAAGAAAAAACAAAAACAAAAAAACAATTTATTATTATTATTATTTTATTTCTAGATGTAATAATTAATTTTCATGAATATGATCATGCATGTGTGTTATGTATTCAACAATCATTAAACATACCAGCTTGTTTAGGAAGTGAGCGCCAGTTTCCATGGCCATTCTTCTGAATAAAAGCTGCAAGTCTCAAATCTTCTGCAGGACTCCATGGCCCTTTTTTCACATTATTCTTGTCACAACAAGGGGCTCGTCCTTTTCCAGCCATGTACTTAATAAATTTATATACTTATAGATTCAAGAATTATAATGGGTACAAATTAACTCCAAATGAACTCCTCACAGGACATATATATATATACATATATATAACAGCCCCTCTCTCTGTCTCCCTATATATAGGATGAAGGAAGAGAGAGAAAACGAGTGAGAAAGAAAGAGACATAAAGATTGACTACCCCAACAAGCTTCATGCCAGAGTTTCTACCAAATAATTACTAGTGGTACTTTATACTTATAACAAACTTATTTATTTTTTTAAAAAGAAAGATAATAATTACTAATATTCATAATTAATTGTGGATAAACTTTTTAAAAAGATTCTTATATATTATCCATCTAGTACAATTCCATAAAAGGAGATTACTAAACATTACTCCCTCCGTTCATTTAATTTTTATCCATCTTTTTAGAAATTGAAATTTCTTCTAGATTTTTTATTATCCATACATTAAATACAATTATGTATCTCTTAAATCTTTACAATAAATTTTAAATGGTTAATTAATATTGAGATATTATATATCGAATTTGATTAATCAGACAAAACACATTAGTTTCATATTTTAAGCTTTTATGCTATAAAACGTCAATGAAAAAGAATAGGAAACTGATGTTTTCATATATTAAAATGATATTTCCACATGAGTCTCTCTCACATTGATATGGAACTTACTCGCTATTCATAGGAAGAAGATCATATAGAAATATCAGTTCCCAAAAATATTGGAATAAGTGTTAAATTCTAAACATATAGTACAAATCCATAAAAAAAAAATCCTAAACATGCATTACTCCCTCTATTCATATTTATCCATCTTTTTGGAAAGTGAATTTTATTTTTTATTTTTTTATAGATTTCATACTATCACCACATTAAATATCACTTTGTGATCTCATTTATCTTTTCAATAAATTTTAAAAGAATAATTAATATTGAGACGTTATATCGAATTAATTTGATCGGTCAGACGTACACATCAATTTCATTCTTTAATCTGTTTTCTCCTAAAACATCAACTAAAAAGAATGAGGTTACCAATTAATTTCTATATCTATACATTTTTAAACATTTAGTAAGCAATAAATTTGTTAGAATTTGAGCCAAATAAAAAGTGGGTTTCATTAATTATTTGAAGTGAATTCACATATCAATGTATTCTACTCCATGAGTATATTAAATTAAATATTTAGAAGCTCAAATTCATGGAATAATGAATGAAAAATTAACTCCCAAAGATCACCCTTGGAAATGATAATAATTACTTGTGGAAGTCAAGTCTCACATTAGTTAAGAACTAAAATATTAATTAATTTATATACAATAAAATTGCTCTTGGGTTTGGGCCCCAAGGGGCACCCCACTTTTGTGGAAGGGAGAAGACCTAGCCAAGGCTTGGTTCAAACCCACACATGTCGCCGGCCTAGTCGTGCTCAGGCTTGAGGTTCGTGGGTGGGTCCATGTATATAATTTTTTGGACAAAATTTATTTAAATTTTGTTTATTTTATTTTAGTTATATTATCAAAACTGTATCATTTTGATAAATGTTATTTATTATCAAAACTATGTCGTTTTGGTAAGTGTTATTTGTCAAACGGACGCGTTAATACTACGTCGTTTTGGGAAGCGCTATCTCCCTGAACGGACGCCCCAAAACTATGTCGATTTTGCCTGAACAGACACGCCTTTTCTGCTTAGACTAAAGCTATGTCGTTTTTGTTTTGCTAGCCTAAAACTACATCGTTTTTTGCCTGAACGAACGCACCCTTTCTGCTAAAGCCAAAAACTACGTCTTTTTTGGCTTAAATGTGTCTTTTTAGAGGGTTGTGTCCCTTCTGATGGGTCACTAATCCCTTCTATAAATAGATAGGGGGCAGCCCATTCAAATTATTCAATTCACAAGCATTCAAGCATAGTTCTTCATTCGATTCTCTTATTCATATTTAATTCATAAGTCAGAGTTCTTTTAGAGAGAGTTTAGAGCATTTTCTTTTAGTTCGTTGTGTATGCTATTTGGAGTGATACTATAACATACGTTGTCACTGTATCTTGAGAGACATGTGCTATTAAACTTTAAGCACCGTAAGAAGTATATAATTGTCTTAAAAATATAGTACTAAGTACTAACATTGACAAATCTACTTCTACAGTTCTATTTACTTGAGATAAGTTTTTATAGTTTTATTAACAAAATTTACCCAAAATCTTATTTGCATTAAAAAATTTGACTCAAATATAATAAATTATCACAAAATCACATAGTATTTAATTTAATTTATCCATCAGCTACAATGTATACATCCATTATATTGGTAAGAAAATGGTGATCAGGATTCAGAACTACTCAAACAAAGTGACTTTTCACATTTTATTTATGCATGCATTGTATTAGTCTTCGGAATGGACCTACTTTGGACTCATGATCACATTACATTCAGATTATAGGTGAACACGAATCCTTAATCATACCGACTTTTCCTTTATACATCCATATATATATATATATGTACTTTTCTACAATAGTTATTTTGTATTTAAATTATGAGAAAATTAATATTTTCGTAATCCGTGACGAAATTTACGTGGAAATTTTGTGAATAAGGGCGTAGGCCCTTCTGGGTTAGGCCTAAACTATAGAGTACGTGATTTTTGTTAAAATTTCGTAACAAATCGCGTGCTGACACGTGACAGGTTTGTTGCCTTTTGGGGTCAGCAAGAATGATATTTGTATATATGTACCAAAATATGCTTTTAGTGTAGGCTATTTAATTTGCTAGCACTTCGTAAGAACTGTTTCTAATTTTCTTTATTTATCCTTACTCAACTACATAATTAAAAGCACAAATTTAATTTTACAAAATTTTGATTCAGTAAATTGATTTTCTATTGAAATTAGTATAAGTACTACCTAAATTTATAACTATTAAATACTTCTCCCGTCCCATAATAAACTTCATAATTTAATTTTTATGGTCAAATTGATCATTTTTTAAATTAATAAATTTTTAAAAAATCAAAATATACGCCAAGCAATTATGATCATAATAAACTACGAAAAATTTACTATTAGTGTCAAGTTTTGGAATTTGAAAATTCTATATAAATATTTTTAATTAATAATTTTAAAAATGGTCGATTTGGCTATAAAAGTCAAATTAGATGTTTATTACTGGACAGATGGAGTACTATCTAAATTTGAGAAGTACTCAAAAAGGAAACCCAAGCTGTTAGAAAAAAAGAAATAAATTTTTTGTTTTTATATCTCTAATAAGAAAAGAAAATTCTAAAAGAATTTTTATTATTGGTTCTACCAATTTTATTAGAAGCTTTTTTATCACAATTTTATGTAAGATCATAATATATATATATCTTAAAATAATTTATGTACGATAATTCTATCATACAATTTAATGAAGTTATTAAGATATCGAAGAAAAATCTTTTAATATATCTCACAATCTATTATATTAATATCAGTGGTGAATTTTATTATTAAATTAAGGCCTAAATATGAATTAATACTCTGAACTTTTAAGTTTTTTCCACTTTAGTAATATTGTCTTCTCAATTTTTTCTTTTCAATTAGGGGGTTAAAATTTTAATGTTTTTCCACTTTGGAGATTGTCTTCTCAATTTTTTCAATTAAATGATTAAATTTTTAATTTTTTTTCACTTTGGGGATTGTATTCTCAATTTTTTTCAATAGGGGATTAAACTTTTGATTTTTTATGATTACGTCTAATTGTTAGTGTCACGTCAGAAAATTGATGACATGACAGCGACACATGACTAAAAAAATACTTATGTTTAATATTGAGTCTCATTTTAACATTTATTCAATTACCTTTTTGTACCAAAAAAGGTAAATATAGGGTCATTATTAATTTTTAAAGTAAATTATTATTATTATTATTATTATTATTATTTTAATATAAAACCATTTTTAATTTTTTAAAGTAAATTTAATGATAATTTTACCCTTTTGGTAAATTATTAGTTTTTTAAATTTAATTTTTTGGTAAATTTAATTTTTTAAAGTAAAATTAATAATGGTCTTATATTTATCCTTTTTGGTACAAAAAATTAATTGAATAAATGTTAAAACGAGACTCAATATTACACATAAGTATTTTTTAGTCACACGTCGTTGTCATGCCATCAATTTTCTGATGTGACACTATCAATTTAGAGATAATCAAATAAATTTAAAAGTTTAATCCTCTAATAGAAAAAATTGAGAAAACGATCCCCAAAGTAGAACAAATTTAAAAGTTTAATCATTTAATTGAAAAAAATTGAGAAGACAATCCCCAAAGTGGAAAAAAATTAAAAGTTCATGGTATTAATCCATATTTACTTAATGTTCTAACTAAATTAAATTCATTAAAACTTGAAATTTTACTAAATCACACAATTAATTGTATTAATAATATGTAAATTCTTGTAAAACATATTAATTGCAAAATTAATTGAAAAATTATAATAGATTCATTACTAACTAATTGTCATAACTAAATTTTATGACAAGTTTCATATTTCTATTCGGATTAGAATTTTAAGCAAATTTCTTCAGTATAAATACTAATATTAAATTTCATTACAAACTTAAAAGAAATTAAATAATTATTTTCTTATAACCATAAATAAATAAATATGCACTCAATTCAAATGTTTAGCTTAATAATTGACTGAGGAATCCTGTAATATATAATTTAAATATTTATTACTTAATAATATTTAATAATTTAATAACTACAATTATCTTCTCAAAATTTTAATTAAATATTTTTTTAATAATATAAAAAATCATTATCCATGCTGCTCGTGTTGTTATAATTATAAGCCTCATTTTTTCTGTCCAAAAAAGAGAGGCATGTATTTTCCTTGTTTAAGATGAGAATTTATAAGAATAAGTTGAAGATAACTGGTGTTTATTAAATTCGCTTTGTGACATGCTGTTATTGAATAGTGTAAAATATTAACTTTACAGACCATTTTTATATAATTTATTCTCTGAAAAGAAACGTGGGAGATATTTATGATTAAGAAACATTAGTTATCCTCTTTGATTAAATAAACAAAATATATATATATATATATATATATATATATATATATATATATATATATATACCTATATTCCAAATTATACTATTATTGTTGATTATTAAAAGTTAATTTGAGATATTTCAAACTCAAAATTGAGATGATTTATTGCAAATTTAAAAACAATACAAGTCTTAAAATGAGTAGTACTTTTTAGATAGTTTAAAATATTAAGCGACCTAAAATTCATCTCAAATTTAAGTTTGAAAATTTCTTAAATTGATTTCAAAACGTAAATAATGGTATATCTTATATTTGTAACGTAGTGGGTACATAAGATATGAATTTGCATGTCCTGCTGCCTACTTGAAGATACAATTATATGCATGTACCACATCACTACAGCATATATACTTTATTTAGAGGAAAAAAGAAACAAATATTTTGGCACCTTGATGGCCCATGCAATCCTAGGTACAGTTGATCAGGAATAATAATAAAGATTGTCTTAGAAATAATTAAGGACATATCTAATTAAGTGGACGTTTTTGTGCTTGTAATGTGGTTTACATGTTCAGTCCTGTGGCAGTCTTGTGCCTTGCCCTTACGCAACATGGAGTTCACTTCAGTTTAATAATGGGAGAATGACGATAGAGGGAGATGATATATATATATATATATATATATATATATATATGAGATGATGCCTGTACAGGCAATACAAATAGGAGTATAAGATTCTTCCTCAGTAGAGGATAAAAATACTTTAAAGTGTTAAGTAAACACTCAAAAAGAATTTTCTGATAATTTGGGTATACAATACTTGGGCATTGTAGCATTGTTCATGATAGCAACTTTTATTTGTGAGATTGTTAAGGAAAAAATACTAAATTATGACTAATTACTAACATGAGTTTCTAATGAAAATAACAATTTTCCATAAATCTCTTTGTAAAAATGGGATATCCTAGATGGTATCTAGTTAGTATACCTCGTAAGGTTAATAAGTTCATTTTTATGATTTTTAGATAAATTCAATCGTACGAATTTAAAAAACATATAAAAATATTTGAACATATGAATTTTCATGAGTTGGTATGTCTATTATCGACTTTATAGTAATGAAAGTTCAATTAATCTTTTTCGTCAAAAAATATAATTGTTTTACAATGTTATAATAATGGTGTTACACAACCTCGAATTAAATAAAAATTTGGATTCGTTAAATTTTACTTCAAAACTTAAGACAAGTTTGTTTTATAAAACTAAGGTATATAACTTATTTAGTATCTCCTGCAAGCCCATGCATTTTCTTTTGTCATTTTCTTAGTTTTTAAAATTACCAACAAACCTGTTAATGTTTCATCTAATAACCTAGCTCCTAACATAATTCTTGGACACTAAATTTAACTACTTTTGGTTAATTAGGAGCAATATTCATAGAATGTAGTTACATGACTATTATAAAATAGGGGACTTTCATTTGATGATACTTCTTAGTTTATTTTGCAAACAAATGCTAGCAATCAACTGCCCGGGATATGACTTCTTAATTGGCTTTTTTGTATTTTAAGAATCACTCTTTTTAAAATATAATCAGAAGTGTAGTCGAAAGTGTTGTGAAAGTATATTCCATGTAATTAATTTTAAAAAGTAAGTATGAAAAATTTTAAATCGTATTTAATTTAGTAGATATTAATTTAATACCAATCCAACCCTATAAAATATAGTTTGAAAGAGTTGTCTTAAAAATATTTTGAGTACTGCAGTTCGAGGCAACCCTATGAATTATAATTTGAAACAGTTGTCTTATGTCATGTTTGCTTGAAATAATATATAATAGAGAAATTTGGATTTATAGTAATTTCATATTATATAGTTCTAGTCTTCTAGACACTGTTTTAATTTATACTTGGTGTGTCAAGGTTTTCAGACTCCGACCAACCATTAAATAGGAAAAGGTTTCAGGTGGATGGATCATTAGTTCAACCAGTAGTCGAATTGTTATTGACTCAGTGACGTCATTAATATATAAAAATATATATTATTAATTAGTAATTAATATAATTTTAAAAAATCTCATTTTTTATAAACTAAAACATAACAAAGTTGAGTTACAATATTACTAAAAAACGGTTAATTTTAATATTAAAAAAAATGTGGTACAAAAAAAGTATTAAAAAATAATTAAAACCGGTTTATTGGGTCAACTTAACCGATTTTACCGATTGAACCACCGGTTAGACCGGTGGTCAATCGGTTCTACCTGATTTTGACCAAAACTGATTAATTGGTTCAATCTGGACCGAAGTGCAGACTGGTTCCGATTTTTACCGGTTCAAACGCCGATTCGGTCCGAGTTTCACAACCTTGCTTAGTGTTAAAGTACAATCTTAAGTATGAACTATTTTTCTTATTTCTAGGACCATTTATAAGGGATTATTTAATCTCAAAAAGAGATGTGGTATTAAGTAGAATTTTTTTAAAATATCAAATAATGTTCATAATAATATGCATCTTATCCGATTACAATCAATTCAAACAAATTAATATATATATATATATATTAAAATGACAACTTTATAATTATTCTAACGACACTTAACACTATAAATGACACTTATTGCTTTGATGACATAATTTTTATTCCAAAATATTGAACTTGCATAGATAATTTAATCTCATTTATTATTATATCCTATGGTAGCAATGTCCAATAGTATATGTGAAACATAAATATTCAAAAATATTAATTTTAAGAATAATGGAAGGAATCAACATTAATAGATAAAAACAAGTAGATTCAATTCTCACTTAATTAATCTATTAGCAAAAAAAAACACAAAATAATTTTTTTTTCAAATATCAAGTTTGTTATAAGCAAGTGGAATGTTACAAGTGAGAACCATGGCGGGAATTTCGAGGGTTAAGGCCATGTCCACGTCAATAAAGGACCTCATTTTCAAATTGTACAAGACAGCGATGAGTCTAATGATTTAATTAGGCCACCCGCCCACATTAGTGCCTTTTCATTTTTTTATACATTGACTCCCACTTCCAATTGCATGGAGTATTACACAATTAACACCTGCTAGTTATATATATATATATATATATATATATATATATATATATATAGTCCGGATCTTAAGTTCACCCCAAGTAAAAACTCACCTAACTCACCCCCTTTAACGATGGATCGGATGATGGTTTAGTCTGTCGCTATATATATAACTGTCGTCTTAGCTTTTAGCGATGAACAACATATAGACGACGGTTGAATATATAGCGACGGACGAACTGTCGCCCGGTCCGTTGCTGAAGGGGGTGAGCTTAGGTGAGCTTTTAGTTAGATAAGCCTAAGATCCTTATTATATATATATATATATATATATATATATATATATATATATATATATATGGGGAATGCTCCATAACAACTTGTTATAGATAATATTTCAGTAAACGCATCTCTAATCGTCCATTGTAAGATCTAACGGGAGAGATTGAATAAGGTGTGGGCTCGGCTAGTAGGATGTGCGATCAGTGTAACTCCCTTTTAGCGATAAGGCTAATGACTATAGTGCCCTTATTTTTTTTGGCTTTTCAAATTGGTCGCATGTTCTACCAGCTGCCAATCAAAAAGTTGTAATTCATTTGAAGTTTGTATACTACCCAATTTGTTGTTTCATACATGTAATTCTAGTAATATTTTATAAATTCACTAAAATTCATAAAAAAAATATTTGGTGAGAATATTCTTACTAATATTTGGAGTAGATTAATCAGTTCAAAATTGAATTTTGATGTCCTAGTAGTGCTAGTGTAGCGGCCAGACAAGTTGTGTCTTCCCCTTCTCTCTAGTTCCTGCAGCAAACGCAGGCTATAGAACAACTAGATTAGATCTGGATTTTAACTAAACTGACCGCAAGTCCTACTAGCGGTTCGTCAAAACGACATCGTTTTGACTGGCCGTTAGTAGGACATGCGGCCAGTTTAAAAAGCCAAAAAAATGAGGGCACTACAGTCATTAGTCTGACCACTAGTGGGAGTTACACTGGCCACAAGTCCTTGTAGCGGTCGGGATCACGCCTTATTCATTCTCTCCAATTAAATCTTACAATAGACGGCCAGAGATGAGTTTGCTGGAATAATGTCCATAGCAACCAATTGTTATGGAGCATTCCCATACATGTACACAGTTTACGATCGTAAAGTTAAGTCACCATACGATCGTAGAATAGTCGTTGACTGATAGTAGAGTAGTCACTCTACTACTGTAAAAACGTAGAGTGAATCTTCAGATAGTAGAGTGACTTAACTCTACTATCGTAGACTGTATATATTTGAGAATCTACATAGCTGTGTAACTTCATTAACCCCTATATATATATAATTATTTATTATATTTGCATGCCTAAAAACTTTTGGATCATGCAATTTTCAACTCTATAGCTTGAGTAATCCAATTTTATAAGGACCATTGAGAAATATAAAAAATAATTAATTACCCTTTAAGTCAGCTGTTAGGGAAACCAACATTAAAAGCCTTTTGCTATTTTACTACCTAATTTTTGACATTTTTTGTATTTTTGGGGATTTAGTACAAATTTCAGTGACTACCCACTAACCATCTATGACTTTTCATGACTGAACCATTCGTGTATCTAGTCTAGAGAGAGGATTAAATCAACATTAAGCAATGCATACGTGTGTAAGAGAAATTTGGTGATTATAAAGTCTTAATCCCTCATTAAATATCGTAATACTCATTGTAAAATTTGACGGACAAAATTTTACAGTAAAAATAGAGACTCTACACAATAGTGTAACGAAACAACTTAGCTACCATAACATTGTGTTGAAGAGTGAAAGTGCAAGTCGTCTTAGTATTAATTCGAAATTAATAATTTTTTCTTCTGCATAAATTGTTTTTATTTTTTCGCAACACATTATTGTGGAGGGCCCACACTTTTTTAAAAAAATTTGAACCATCAAGGCGTTAAATTTTGTAATAGACCGTGCAAGATTTAGTGATTTTAAAGTTTATATTCACCATTTGTTATATATATATATATATATGAGTATCCTTCCCAAATATACTATAAAAGGAAAAAAAATTAGAGTGAGGTAATTCATAGATGAGCCTCCACCCCACTTGTTTCTTTTCTTCTTTCCTTTTATAGTGAATTCGGAAAGCAGGAGATTTACTAAATCTGATGTATCCATAGATTTACTCATTTGTCTTGTAAGCACACGGGTGTGTTGAATTTTTGTTGGAATAAGAGGGTAGTACTTACCACTCTTGACATAAGGAAATTTAGGAGCATCCTATTAAAAGTGTAGTTTAGAGAAGAAGGGTAAATGTCATGCCTCTTTCTCCATTGGCATTGCATGTCATGTCTCTTTCCAACAGTTTTGACTTGTACATTAAAATTAAAACTAAAATTCAAGTCTCATACGGAGAATTAATGATACAAGTAACCATACCCAATTTTCACATTACCATAGCTACTACAAGGTTTATTGTGCTTAAAGGAGATCATAAGCATGATGTGCGCCTTACTTACACTCCATGTACATAAATGCCATGAATTTTATTATATATTTCTATAAATTAAGGTCCTAGGTCCAACCACAATATATATATATATAATAGGGAGCATTTCAAGAGCACAACTCTTAAAAGACATAACAAGCATAACATCTTTAGCGACGGATCAAACCGTCGCATGTCCGTCGCCATAGGTCCGTCTGACGCCATAAGTCTTATCTGACGGATAATATATAGCAACGGACGGACCTATGGCGACGGACGGACCTATAGCGACGCATTTAGCGATGGTTTGGTCCGTCGCTAAAGGGGAGTTATGCTCTTTAAGGAGTTATGCTCTTTAAGAGTTATGCTCTTGATCCTTACTATATATATATATATTATTACATAAATAAATAAACAAACATCATAAAAATTGGATAGGCAAATTGGTTTGGTTTGTGTGATTTGATGTGTACTTTAATAGGGGGAAGAAATTGGAGTTATTAGAAGAAGAAAATAAGGTTGCAAGTGTAGAGACCTGAAACAGAAAGCTGGTCAAAACAGATGACTCCAAAAATGGTAGATTTGGTAGGTATAACCAGTCCTACTTGGTAGGTATACCTTCCAAGTTTAGTTTTGAATGATGCATCAAAGGTTTTCAGTTTTAGCTAACCAAAAATAAATGACTCCCCCTTATGATCATAACACTTTTCTTGATCATTTGACCAGAGATACTGCCTGCCTGCCTGCCTGCCTTCGATCACTTTGTCAAAGCTTCAAATTTAGATTTTGAGTACCCTACTTCTTGGGAAATTCAATGACAAAGACAAAACAAAACTCAACATAAATAAGTCTCCAGCCTCTTACTTCTTGGGAGAGTATTCCTAGAACGTAGTTTATTTAACTCGCAAACGTAATGTTAGGGACTAAAACACAACATTTTTACAACCTAAACATTTGGCCTGAACATACAATTATAGAACATGCTACCAAATAGTTTCAACCAGCACAGTACAACCTCATGACCCATACCAACACATGCAAAACTAGCTACCTAAATACCCAAAAGAAAACATCTCAAATCATCTGAAGATGAGCCAAGCGTCCAAACACCCCTTGAGAAGTCCTGCCACAAAATGCAAAACCACAAGCACCTAAGTGTAAGCAGAAAAAAGTTGTCAACTGACTGAATCTACTGATCTAGTGGGGAATACGAATACCCTGTACACAACTACAGTTTCTTCAGCCACCAACTTTGAAAATTTCTTAAGACTTAGCTTGGCACAAGTAATGAAAATATGCCATTTTATAGTCGCAGCATATAAAAGATATAAGCAAAACCATTTGAAAACAACTGAGCTTATCATTTCATAAATTACTAGTTTACAACCCACAGCAGTTGTAGAAAATGAGAAAAGAGAACCATAAGTTTGTCTGGGGCAATTGATCAAAACATGTTTAACATAAATATCTGCTTACTTCACACAGTACATAAAGCTCGACAAGAGATTTTTCCCTAAAATCAGAAGAATCATTTAAAAACTACCACCCCTAAGTGCAAGAACCAGATGAAGTACTGAGCCGCCCTCAATATTATAATCTTTAGCTGTTTTGTCATCTCCAAGCTGCTTGCCAGCATAAATGAGCCTGCAAAATATGGAAACTTAATATGAGAATTTTTCAAACTTCAATAAAAAGAAAAAGGTCCAAGTTTTCAAGTATATCAATATGGCTACGAAACCAAAGTCGATGAAAAGTAATATGGCTAAAAAAATGTATAAATATATTTAGTCCATATGAAAAGAAGTTGATTCACGGACAAAGAGGAAAAGAAGGTTGAGGGCTCAAGAAAGGTCCATTCCTTCCTATTACTTATCATTCCCTTTACACCCTTGATGACTTATGCATATGCAAAGCCATGACAATTGTTAAAAGTATAATAAAGATCTTATTGTGTGAACACCTATACTACTTACAAAGGCATTTGTCAAGTTTGGTGTGACTGGATAGTTTTGATGCAACAGCCACGACAGAAGCTTAAAATTATAATTTCTAAAGGAAAAAGGATAACCGGGCTACCAAATATTACGCACATAAATTATCACATATGTATCATAAGTGAATGCAATGGAAGAAAAAAGTTGCTATGTAGATTAATCTCAGTGTGTTCCTGATATAACCAAAATCCGGACAGAGGCATAACTAACTAGTAAATATTATACTTGATTATGGAGGTTGATAAAAAAATGGAAACCATCATTCAAGGCCTCATGATCCGTGCCCACTAAAGCGAACGAGAGTGCTAATTATTTGTAATTATAAAAGGGAAAAAAAATTAAAAAGTAGGAGCTTTTTTCTTTTCTTTTCTTTTTTTTTGGGGGGGGGGTTGCAGTGAAACCATCACAAAACAATATTAGAATATCCTTGAAAACTAAAAGAAAATTAGGGTCCCAGATGATCCATCATTAGCCCTACAGAACTAATAAGAAAATACTTAACAGTTAACAGCATGAGAGAAGTGAGAATGCTATAATACACGCCAAAAAATGCTCACAAAAGGATAGCAAAACAAAGAAACAAACATCAGAGGTAGCAAAACATTAGACTTCAAAATAAGGTTCTAAAGCACCCCATAGTCAAAAACATAAGAGATTCAAACAAACCTTTATCTGAAAGAGGTCTCCTTGATAAAATTTAAAATAATACCCTCAAATAAATTGTGCTGGCAGGTTATTCAAGAACTTAGCAGGTTTAAAAGTCATGTAAGAACACAACTACACAAGGGCATCCAATGCAAAAGAACTATGAAAGGCAATGAACATTAATTAACAAAAAAGAAAAGGCAATGAACATTCATCTTCCAACAAAATATAAGTCAAGGAAAGATCAAACCTTATGCATGAATTAACCCAAAGAAACTATGATTTATAATGATCTACTAACTACTAACATACATCAAACAAGGCAGAAGAATACCCAGTGTTGTTAAAGGCACGCCTAGGCGTGAGGCCCATCCTGGGCGCCTCATCTAAGGCAAGGCTCCTTCAATGAGGCGCACCAGAGGAGCGGGCCTCATTGAAGTTGTGTATTTTTTTCCCTAATCAATCTAGACCATCAATTGCAACCTCCTCCTCCAAGTAAGTCTCTCCCTTTTCCTTATCTCTTCTCCTTTTTTTTAATTATCTTTTCTTCCCCAAAAATAGGCTATTTTGCAAAATATTAAGGGGTTAAGCTGCCCAATTTTTTTTAGAAACTTTGAGTATTTTACTACATTACTATTCCAGTGTTTACTAACTTATTAAATAATTAAATATGAGTATATAACTTATAAGTATTTTTTTAATATTTAATAAGCATTTATATTGTTGTTTAGTGTTTACTATATATATATATAGTTTTTTAAAAATATGTGCGCCTCACTTAGATGAGGCGCGCGTCGCGTCTCGCCTCGCACCTAGACCCTAAGGAGACCTGTGCGACTCAGTGCCTTAAATTGTATGAGAATACCAAAAGGCAGCATCTTCTTTGAATTGAATAAATCCAATCAAGATTTATAAAATCGCGGACGTTTGAACAAATAGTATAAATTGAACATTTTAAGATCACGAACACAACATGAAATTATGCAGCAGAGATTAAATAACACAACATGGAATTATGCAGCTGAGATTAAATAATTTGAACTAAGAATTTCAAAACATAATCTTTAGATAAAAGGTTTATCAAAATAAGAGAAAATAACCTTTGCTGCACCGGAGGAATTCCTTCCTTCTCCTCAACCCGTTCCTTGATCCGGTCAATGGTATCAGTTGGTTCAATATCAATTTCAATTTCCTTTCCGGTGAGAGTCTTCACCTTGATCATAGTTCCTCCCCTAAGTCTCAGAACTAAATGCAGTGTTGACTCTTTCTGGATGTTGTAATCTGCAAGAGTTCGACCATCTTCCAATTGCTTACCAGCAAAAATCAACCTCTGCTGGTCGGGAGGGATACCTTCCTTGTCCTGGAAAACACACAAACACCATGAGATCAACATGAGAGAGGCTGCTACTCACCTTAGCACATCAAAATGAGCGGTTTGCAACATTAAGCCAAAGTTTTTTTTTAAAGAGTAACAGCCAGCCAAAATAAAATGGGGAAAAAAAATGCAGATGCTGGATCATTAGATTTCACTTAAAACAACTATGCAGAGGTTCATATCCTCCGTCAGATGTAGTTTTCGACAATCAACTATGCAGAATAACTTCACATAATTACTGAACGTAATAACTTTGTATTCAAAGCTACACAGAGTATAATTTTATCTACATAAAAAAGGTAATAGCATCCAAAGATTAAGAGATTACATATGATAGTCAAGCATCATAACAAGTTTTTTAAATTAATAAATATATATATATATAATATAAAAACTAAACAAATAAACAAATGAAAAAAAAAACTTCGGAGAAATAAACCAGCCGGACATAATTTCATCCAATCCATGTCCCAACAAAGGGCAGAAAAAGAAATTTTAATCAAATAACAAAATCTCCTCGATAATAATAAACATGGCATGCAAAACATAGTGAGATCAAATAGATATAACACAGACCTATGCAGTAAGAAATTTAAAATTTACAATCAGCATACAGGCATATCATATTATAGTCCACTATAACTACCCAAACAAGGTGAACTGAATATTTGTATTAGTCTTAAACCTCAACACTGATACCTAAATAAGGATGCAAAGCTTAAATTACAATTGCATGTCCCAGCACCCAAAATCTGATCATAGATTAACATGTAGGCAAACTTAAATGATTACTTTGGCACATCATTAAATATCTTTAAATTTAAATCATTAACTCTAATAAGTTCTATCACATGATGCTGTAATTTCCTCGATTTTAAATGGCTGTAACTACCTTACCATAAACAAAAAATAAACTAAAAGTCCACCTAACTATATTCTGGAAGCTCTATCATTAAGTACAGATTACAACCAGTTGTAATACCTTACACCATTACATCATGTGATATTGTTAAAATATTTTATGTACAATATCTTATCATATTAGGTTTAGGGCCAACCGGCCAAATATATGCATTGTTTAAATCTTTGAAAATAAGTAAGCTTAAAAGATGTAACAGGAAAAAACACAGTATATAATTCAAGAGTAATACAAAGAAGAACGAACTAGATAAAATAAACCTAATGACTTTACAAGGACATGTATAACTTTTATTTTTGCAAAATAGCAACAAAAAATTAAATCCGCATGATGATATTCTAATACAACCAATACACTTTTTCATCCATAATATATATTTTGCACTATCAAATCATATCAACGTTCGTTAAGAAAAATTCTCATGGAAAACTAAATTTGAAATTTAGGAGATACAATAAATACTTGTTAGCAACTAAACCAAATTGATTCTAGATTATGTATGTATACGAATGTATTTGAAAATGTCTTGAACATGTAATGGTTAGGTTCATGTACATGAATTTGGTCATGCAGTAATTATTATGGTGGCTCTAGAAGTGTCCTAGGAGTCCTATAAATAGCCTTATACTTGGATCATTTGAAAAAAAGTGAAATCAAAGTGTTCTTGAGTGTTCTCCAAAGTTATATTTCACTTCCTCTCTGAATTATATCCTCTTCCAAATTTCCAACAATACCTAACGTAATTATCTTCAATAGAACAACGGTATAATTAAACAATTAGGGCACTGGAGCTGAATATATGCAGAGACGCGTATTTTTTTAACAATTATGAGAGTGCATTAAGAGAAAAGAGAGAAGATAGCAAAAGTATAAACAATAACTGAAAACCCTAACAACGCATACACAATAAACAAGCAAAACCCAGAAAAACCCTAGGTTTATCACAACAAACAAAACCCTAGGTTAATCAAACACAGGAAAATCCCCAAGTTTATCACAACAAATTGAATCAGTAAAATCCTCAAAACCTACTAATCAGTATTATAAAATTCAGTCAAATAATAGGTAGAATTGATGAAATTAATACCTGAATCTTAGCCTTGACATTGTCGATGGTGTCGCTACTCTCGACTTCGAGAGTTATCGTCTTTCCGGTCAGCGTTTTCACGAAGATCTGCATGCTTCGTAGCTTTAATCCAACACTGATATATAAACAGGGAGATAGAGTTTTATATATCTGCGTTTACTATAATTATCGGGTATTTATTGGATTGGAACTTTGCCTTTCAGTCACAGAGGCGTCGAATATCTCCTTTAATTTTCCAATAGGAATAGGAATATATTATGGACCCTATTTTTGTTCTCAATCTGTGATCCATCATCCATATACCACTTTGGGGAATTTGACAACTAAAAATTAATTTACCAAAAAAATTAGAAAAGAAAAGAATATATTGGCTATTATTTACTCTTATTACTTAAAAAAATAGTACTAAAAGAT
This sequence comes from Panax stipuleanatus, assembly GCA_020205555.1. Lineage (NCBI taxonomy): Eukaryota > Viridiplantae > Streptophyta > Magnoliopsida > Apiales > Araliaceae > Panax > Panax stipuleanatus. The sequence goes on from JAINUT010000483.1 coordinate 25,015, forward strand.
TCAATTACAGAAACTATTAGATATTGAGAGAGAAATAATTTGCAAACTCTTTTAAGCCAATGCAAAATTAAAGTTTTGTTTGACATTTTATTGAATACATATTTAATTTTTATTTTTATACTCAATAATTGAATTTTGTGGTTTGTGGGAGACAGGGATGTGTATCGGTAAAACATAGCACCGAATTAGTCCGAACCATATCGTATCGAACTGATTTTACTAAAAATTAAATATCAGTATCCCACGTTAGTATAAAGTATCATTATATACCGATTGTATGAATTTGGTTAGGGTGAAGTTGAAAATCAACTTCATCATAATAAGTTAATAAAAAACTATATAACTTATTATGGTGAACTTGATTTTCAACTTCACCCTAACCAAATCCCGATTGTATACCGATATATTTATTTATTTATAATTTTCTCTTCTTTTTTTTTTTTTTTGCAAGTTTTCAAATTTCTTTCATTCATTTATACCAAGTCCAATAATCCAGTAAAGCCCAACCTCATAAAGAGGGTCCATAAGCAGTAGCCCAATAGTACTAGCACAGCAAACAAGGATAAATTTAACAAATATTAGTATAGAAAAATGATATATATATATATAGATAGATAGATAGATAGATAGATATTGATAAATATTTGATAAAATTGGATTGCGACAAACGTAGAAATATATGCGATAAGATAAAATAAATTAAAGTGAGATCTTCGTTAATTCTTATATATCTCATATATGCACATGCGTCGCAATCTTAATTCAATCAAAATATGACGCAATCATAATTCGGCCCAAGAGTTGGACAATATATAAGGGTTAGTACATGTTACAGATGGTATTATAACAAACTATTCTTTTTTTATAAAAGAAATGGAGTCCTTTAGTTATTATCTCCTTCACGGACTTGCAAGTTCTAAAAAGTAAAAACTATGTCATCTACCCAAAAAAAATTAAAACCCAATTTTAGGGAGAGAACTAGATACAAATCCGCTCGTTGCGGCGGGACTATTTATTTTGTTAATAATAAATTTATACGTGCAATTAATAAATTAAAATACAATAAGAAGATGGTATTGTATGTTTAAACAGTTAAACATTTCTACATTAAATTGTGAAAAACTTCCTTGAAAACTGCATTCTTTGTAGTATTGTATGTTTGTCCATCCTTGTCACAAATTAGTATTTTCAATCCACTCTTCCCTGTAACTCTTGATACTGCTACATACAATTGACCATGGCTAAAAACTGGACGTGAAGGTACAGTCCAACATGTGAGAGAGATTGCCCCTAACTCTTATTAATTGTCATGAAAAAGCAAACAACCAAAAGAAATTGTCTTCGTTGGAATTTAAAAGATAATCTAATGTCTGACGGTGTTAAGACCAAGCGAGGTATGAAAATTTTGTGTCCAAAACTTCCAACTGAAATTACTTTTGCTTCTATCACATGTTTTCCCAATTGAGTTACTATTAATCTCGTGTCATTGCACAAACCAGAACACTGATCTATATTTCGAAGCAACATTACAGGAACCCCAATCTTTAACGTTAGCTTGTGGTTTGGCATTCCAGAAGATGTAATGATATTCAAAAATTTTGGGAGGTAAACGTCTTCATAGCTGTTTGAGTTTTCATTAACCTTACATACGCTGTCCGAGCTTATATATGTTATTTCATCACCTGGCCATAAAGACATCACATATTCGTTCACCTTATTTACAGCATCAAGTGTAGGAGCAAGGATGGCTCGATCTTGGAAATAAAAGTCATCGTCAAATTTTTTCAATAAATTAGGATATTTGCTATCAACAATTGTTGCAAATGGTCTGATCGAATCTTTGATAAGAATATCATCAGGAATTTCTACATCTGTTTCACCATCATTAGCTCCGCCAATTGTGCCATCTCCAACCTTCAATATCCAATCAGAAAATTCTTTCGACTCCTCTATATCAAAATTTGAATTTCGAGATTGAAGTCTCATGTTCTTTGTTAAAGTCAAAACCTTGTAAAAAAATCCACAAATAAGAAGAATTTATAGTTGCTAAAATAATGTCTTGTCTACTAGCCTTGGAAATAACATGTAATATCTGCCTAAAATCTCCACCAAATACAATTACTTTTCCACCAAATGGTTGATCTATACTATTCAACTTAGTAAATCTAAGGACATCTCTTAATGTTTTATCCAAACCTTCAAAACAATGTTTATGTACCATGAGAGCTTTCATCCCATATAATAAGTCAAGTTTTTCTAAGTAACTCAGCCAATTGACTTCCTTGCTTAATGTTGCAAGTTGAATCCTCAGTAACAATTAATGGGATACAAAATCTAGAATGAGGTGTTCTACCTCCAAGGATAAGAAGAAAATCTATTCCACTTGATGCAACAGTTAGTATTATTTCACAAGTTGATCGTAGTGCAGAAAATAAAGTTTTCCATATCAAAGTCTTCCCAGTTCTCCCATATCCATAAACAAAGAAAACACCTCCTTCATCTCTTAAGACCGCATTCATGATGGTTTGATAAATGTTTCTTTGCTCATTATTTAAACTGAAAAATAGAGTTTTATGCTCTCTTGCCAAGTTTATCCTATCATAACAAAGCTTATCTTGAAAAATCTATTTTGCCCCTCTTTAATAATTATTGAGCTTGGAAAAGGCAGTGTAGGGTAATCTCGCAAAAATTTTCCATTGCTTTGCAATAACTTTTCAATTTCAGCAAGAGTATAACTCTTCAATTGGTCATCACTCATTTCCAAATCTGCTCATTAAGAAAGAAAAATATAAAATATAAGAATCCCAAGTTAAAAGTTAAATAGATAATTGGAAAAAATAAGAAAACGAAAAAAGTAGTATATTCTTAAAATGTGACATAGATAATAAATTGCTTAAAATTGAAAAATGAGACAATTAATTTGGCGAGGAGGAAATAGATAATAATGAATCAATAATTAAATTTTCATTTATAAGAGAAGGCATCAAAAATTAGCGATTATGTAGATAAATTTTAAATGGTATTATAATCAGAATATATTAACAATACCATACATATGATATTAATGTGAAAGAAATAGCAAGTCATGCATGGATTTAATCACAAATATATTACGCATTTCACATTGTTAGAGTACCAAATTTGTTATGTTATCTTGAAATACATGTATTATACTATAAACATGTACAACTCCACCTATAACTACCCATATGGATGGTATTTAAGTGATAATTTATCTAAAGGTAACTGATATCATGGATATTGATTGGAATAAAGCCTTACTATATCATGGGTGGATCAAATGCAGAGTATGATATTTCTTTTTAAATTTATGTTTATTTAAACGTAGGATCCACTATATTTTTTTATAAAAAAAAATCATTATTAAACAATGAACGAATATAATGCCTAAAACCTAATTGATATAATTTACTATCAAAGCAGAAAAGTAATTGTTAAAAGAATTGTCTGTCAAAGTTAAAAAGCTAACAATTTGAAGGAGATATATTATAAAGCAAATGTACAAACTCATTATGAAATATAAATTTGGTTCAAGTTGAATGTGTAATATCTATTTAATAATAACAATGGTTGTTTTAACTTAATGTAATAATTGACAAAAGAGAAGATATCAAAATTTAAAATTTAACAGCAATCAACAATGTTTAAGCAAAAATAATAATAATTAAATATTTCAAATATCAAATATGTAACCTGTAATCAAAAATTACAAATACAAAAAGGGAAGCATGTGCATTACGACTGTAAACGATTTTTGGAATTCAAAATAAAACGCAATAAAGGAGAAAGATTTAGTTTATCTTTCTTGTGTAATGAACGTTTGCCTAAAAAAATAAGAATATTTATATACTATTGCTAAACATACCTTTATATTGCAGAATATTTTTTTTATGAAGAATATCTTCAGCAAAAAGATTCCATGTCTTCTCCCAAACTACTTCAGGCCTTGAAAGACAATTTGAAAATAGTAAAGTCACAAAAAGACTCTGTAAATAATGAGCTGAACCCCAAAATGATGCTTCTATTATGCCATCTATATATTTCTTATCATCATCCAATAAACCTAATGCATAACATGTCTCTTTGAATGAAGGATATAAAACCCCATTCACAGTATTGATAGCATCATAACATGTTGCACCTTTGACTATGTTTAGCAAAACCCTCAAGTAATATAATTCTCCACTCCCTGTAGGAACGTAGAATATTCTACCAACGCTTACCCGTTGCTTTCTTGGACACCATTTTTCTTCTTTGTAACTCCATCACTTTCAAGTTGCTCCTTCCATACAAACTTTGATGGAAATTAAGCATAGGTAAGTTCTCTAGCCTTTGGGTAATCCTTGTTAGCCTGCATCTACAACAAGAACATCGACTGGTTATTTGTACACTTGTTCAAAACTGAGTCAATTGGATCGTCATCTTCAAATACAACTGTCTGCTCTTCTGGAAGATGGAAACTTAACCTCTCCACACCTGGATCCATGTAATTAATTCCAAAACCAAAGATTCTCCAAGCTGCCTCACATGGAGAAACATACCTACAATCATAATACATTTTGATTTCATCAAGGTCTTCATGTTCTTCTGTATTGTCTTTATTTTGATAAAAAGCAGCAGTGATCCGATCATGACCTTTGTTTAAATATTTGAACAAATACTTTATTAACCATGATTGATTACACCACTTAAAATTAATATGAGCCTGATTCTTCAGCAATAGTTGTGGATTATAAGGAACAACAAACCTATTGTCAAGTACAACTCCATTCTTTTCCCCAGTTCTACCATCATCTCTTCGTCTGTATAGAGAATAACCCTCACCATCTACAGTGGTTTGATCATTGAACCTTTTAGGAAAGTGTTTTGAACATTTGTCATCTTTCATAAATGGCGATTTTTTGTTAGAAAAACCACACGACCCATGTATCATGAAGTTTTTCACAACTTCATATATCTTTGGATTTCTTTTTTGATTTGGTATTTCTGCTGAAATTATTTGTAATTTGGAGTTGCGTATATATATATGTGTGTGTGTGTGTATATATATGTATATATATATATATATACCTTTTCATCCAATAATACCATCTCGATGCTGTTTATGTAGTTTGCTTTGTTGAAGCTTGGTATATTCCAGAGTCGAGTTTTCCTGACTTTAATCTTCCACGTCTCTTTGACAGGGCTGATGTCATCAACAAAATCGTATCTAGTCGTCATCTAAATATTGGGATAGGTAAAGTATAAGATAAATGTTTAGTAGAAAATAAGAAGAAGGAGATAATTGTTTGTAACATGAGTTGTTGCGTAATAGTTGGTATGTATTTATAGGGAGAAAATTAGGTTAAATAACGGAGAGTAATGATAATAGCTCAATAATGATAATATCATAAAGTAGTAATTTTAGGAGATGATAATTAAATTAAAAAGAATAATATCAGAACAGTTGACATTACCAAAACAGTTTAGATTTGTAGTGATTTAGGGGATTATAAATTCAAAATATTAAGTTGGGATTAAAAAAGTAGTGATTTTAGGAGATAACAATTAAATTAGTAATGATAATATTAGAACAGTTAACATTATCAGAACAATTTAGATTTGTAGTGATTTAGGGATTATAAAATTAAAATATTAATGTGAAATTAAAAAGTAGTGATTTTAGGAGATAATAATTAAGTAACGATAATATAAAAACCGTTTAGATTGAAAAGTAGTGATTTAGGGGTTTATAAAATCAATATAGTAAGTTATGATTGATATTATTTGTTATTTTAATTTTATTTAAAATGTTTTAAACTGTATAATATTATGTTGTAATATAATTATAAATGGTATAATATTATGTTGTAATATAATTAAGTTAGTAATGACAATATCTGCACAGTTTAGATAGGTAGTGATTTTGTTATATACGTGTATTATAATATTATACCATATATATATGATATAATGTATGGTATAATATTAGAAAAGTAGTGATTTTAGGATATAATAATTATGTTTTAACATAATTGAATTAGTAATAGTTTAGAAAAGTAGTGGATTTTGGGGATTATAAAATAAACATATTAGTGTGGGATTATATATATGTATGATATAAGATTATAAATGGTATATAATACTGTAAAATTCCAAAAAATGGATTTATTGGGTTGTCACGGTTAGTAATGTTGGAATTTATATATATGTATGGTATAATATTATAAAAGGTTTAATATTATAAAATTAAAAAACAGGTGTAGTTATGTTGGACATGTGAAAGCCGGAGTAATAGATGAACACATTAATTAGGTAGGACATGTGTTGCAATTTGGGAATGTCACATGTCATGCAATGGTGTTATGTACTGTAATTTAGTATATTTAATAGATTTATATATCTAGACGAAAGATTGCTATCTCCAGATATGGGTAGATATACTGATGGAGTTTAAGGCGATGAAGATGCTCACTATGAAAATTTTGAAGATGATTATTATAACGACCAGGAATTTTAAGCTTCTTATTAATTTTATCTGTGATTTAAAATTTTTGAGAGTTAATTTTTCAAACCTATTTAAACGTTATGTGGTTATGTGCTTATGTGAATTTAACCTATGCAAATAAATGCTAGAATTTTTATTAAAGGGAATCACTAATGGTTATTTAAAATAGTAGATTAACCCTGAGACTTTTATATCAGAATATTGATAAAGTGTTAGTAATTATATATTCAAATTTCTTGAGTATAGTGTAGAGAGTTAATCGTGATTAATTAATTATTTGAGAGTAATTAATTGATAACGTATGAAATTATTATTGTTGTTGATTAATAATTATTATGGATAAATAATAATGAGTAATTAATTGGGAGTATGTTGATTAATTATTTTGAATAACTAATAATTAATGAGTAAGAGATTAATAAATATAATAATATTATATTTACTTGGTTAATTGTTACATACAAGTATATGTTATATTAAACCTTTGGTATAAGGTAGCTACCTTTATATATTATATAAAGTACAATGGACATATTAATGTGGCTATGTATTATACATATAAACTATATAGTAAGATTAATTTCATTGTGTAAGTTACATAATATTTTGCTTATGTAACATGACGTGACCTTAATATATACCCTATCACCTTACCTTATATCAATAAACATTATTAATTGATAATACTTTCAATAAGTTATTATAATTATAATAACAGTTATTATTATAATAATACCCACTTGCTTTATATTCGGTGTTAAAATAATGTACATGGATTATATGTATGTGCACTACTTGATACCTTGTAATTAGGAATTATATTGTATGCCCTTTAAATTATTGTGACCTGTGTTATATGAAATGAATTGTGTATACAAATTTAATAACCAAGTGTTAGCATACACTATACACCCACTTGCTAGATTGCTGGAATTACTTTGTCCCATAATGTGAGCCCAATTTCTCTCTTCACGTGAAAGCAAGAAGCTAGCCTACTCTATCTCTTCTCAATTTCCTCACAGCTATAGCAATGATCATGGGGGAGTGGAGATTATGATGAGTTATACCAACTCCTCACCCACTATTTGATAACCATTAGCTAATTGCATCTCCCATTAGTTTGATTTGAGGAACAATGTCTAGAACCAGATATTGAAATTTCCTATAAATTAACTCTCTTCCTTCTCTATTACAATTGCTGAGATTTCCATACAAGTATAGAATTAGTAGAGTTGCTAGTGAGAGTCTGTGAATTGAGAGAGTGAGAGATAGCAGCAAGTCCCTAATAACAGAGGTATAACTCCATCTTTTCAATTCCTGTAAAATTTCTATTCTTATTCTTCATTAGCACAGTTCTTGATTTTTGCAAGTTAGATGTTAATTGAGCTATGAAGTATGCTTGTAAGTTAGTAATCATGTTAGTTATATACTGTGACTGGTTTGGAATGAATGCGTAAGAGTTTCTGAGTTGGGATTTTCAGGAACTGCCGAAGTAGTTCAGTCTGGGTTGGAGCAGGAGCCGGCGCAGCTGCGCCGGGTTTATGCCTGGTTGCAGCGCAGCTGCGCAGGCCCTGCAATTCAGATTTTTATTTTCTGCATCAGTGCTGTTGTGTGATAGTTTTCTTGCATTGATTTAAACAAACATGTTAACATGGGTAATACGTATATATGGGTACATAAACCTAACATAAACATGTTCAAGCTAAGATGGTATACATTTCGACGAAACAACTCATGGTTTTCGAAATGAATGTTGAGTTTTAAAAGGGGACTTTGGTATAGAAATGTCACAGATATATTCTGACTTTTGAGACGTGTTAGTATGACCTAGGAAGGCATAAAATGCATGTTAATTGATGTATATATGTTTTATGTTGTAAAGAGAACGTACGAACCTAACTAGTACACATTCCTAACAAAAATAAAAGTTTTGAAAACAAACTTTGACATGTCGACATTCTGATTTTTCAGACATGATATTATAATGTAGAGATGCATGAGAGATGTATTACATTGTGTATATAGGTATCATAATATAACTTGAACATGTGGACCTTAATATTGAACGTTACTAACATCAACATAAGCTTTGAATATGAACTTTGGCGTATACGTAGTATGTATGAATTTTGATTTCATGATCATGATCATGTGTTCTATATAAACATGAGAACTAAGACTAATGTGATAGAACATATTAGTATACTTGACCGTAAGTTAAGACGTTTTCAAAAGTGAAACTTAAGAACTTTGAAAAGAGAACTTAACCAAGACTTGTGTCTTTTAGATTGTGACCACTTAAATACATGTATGTAACTTATTATATGCATGCTAATACATGTAAGTAACGGTTACGAGATGCTTTACATGTACCGTGTTGTCTTTTTGACTTAGTGTACTTTGCAAATGGAAACTTAGAATGTGGAAGCTAATTAGCATTGATTACCATGTGAATTGTATTATGATCATGCAAGCATGTTTATTAGGATGTCATTATGCCTATAGACATATTAACATGAACTGCACTTGATTAAACACAGATTTCAACTATGCATGCATACTCATAGAAAGTGGATTCCTAAGGCATGAATTATGATGATTAAAGTATATTTGTATAGTATACTCAAACATACATATTAAGTATTGTTTAACCTTGTTATGTGATAACATGACTTTAGAAGCATGAATTTGTATTGTTTAAAGTATGTGAATTACCGGCATGAAAACATGACTCTGAATTGGATTAGGATGAGCATGCTAGTTTCGAATGGGAGATTATAACTTGATAAGCATGTGTATTGGTTTAATGACAATAGTTGCATGCTAGGGTTACGCCGGGACACTTTCAGACCCGAATAATTTGCTTAAGTCGGATTTTAACTGTTAACATATTATGATATGTTTGATATTGAACGTGATCTTATGTGATAGAATTATATAGTGACAAAATTCTAGTATGTGTATTAGTTTATACTAATTGGAAAGACGGACTTGTTAATGCTAGGTCGTTCCAACGCAGTTTTAATTAAAGCTAGAATTATTTGTAGCTGAGCAAACAGGCAAGTTTTCTAACTTCATTTAATTGTGATATTGAATGCAAGTACCCTAGACCCTTGTATTACTTTATTCAACGGATATTGTAAGCTAGTATCCGAACCCTACTTTTATTGTGCAAATATTTTAAATCCTTGCACTACTTTATTCAATTACTCGAGTAAGCGAGATTCTAAACTTCACCTTATTTGTGCAAGTTCCTATCCTTCTCATATTGTTTTGAGCAGGTTATTATTGTATTGTGAAAGTTCCCCGAACTTCACATTTTGAGTATTGTGAAAGTTCTCCGAACTTCACATTTTGAGTATTGTGAAAGTTCCCCGAACTTCACACTTTGGTTATTGTGAAAGTTCCCCGAACTTCACACTTTGGTTATTTTGCAAATTCTCGAACTTCATTTCTTTAATTATGAAAGTTCTCTAAACTAATACAAACTCGTAAATTGTGCAAGTATCTTATCTTTGTGTTTACTTTACTCAAAGAGCGTTGTAAGCAAATGTCCTAACCTATGCATTTACTTTATGCAAGGGATCTATTATGGTGAAATTCCCCGAATTTCACTCTTTGATGTTGTAAGTGTCTAAGCCTATGCATTTATTTTATGCAAGGAATCTATTATTGTGCAAGTTCCCCGAACTTCACACGTTGAGTATTGTGCAAGTTCCCCGAACTTCACACGTTGAGTATTGTTCAAGTTCCCCGAACTTACACAAATTCCTATATTGTGCAAAAGCTAAACTTCACTTTGTGCAAGTTCTCTATCCTTCTCATATTATATTGAGTAGGTTATTGTTGAATCGAAAGTTATTTACTTAATTGCTTGAACTTTATTTCCAAGCATGTTATTTAGTGGTTTAATTACTTATCAATTATTCCACATTGATATTATTGATGTCCGCACCTAATGCATTTGAGCTCGTACAGTCTTGGACTTGTACATTATTCAAGATTCTAAATTTCTTGAACCATGTCAGTAAGAGTCTGAACCTTTGCTCGGTCAGACTAGTGTATGAAGTTTTCTTTGAAGCTATCCAAACCAATTGATGGTAAGGATTCTTAGACGGAACAGAACACCCCTCATATGTAGAAGTGTGCCCAGGTATCTAATATATATGATACGAGTAAGCAGATTTAAGTGTTATGCATATTCACGTTGTGCCCGAGGCTGATCTCCTCGAGGTACTAAGTTTCTGTAGCCAGAAGTCAGTAATTCTAAAAAGGGTCAATTAGCTATTGAACCCATTGGAAAGTTATAGTTCAGAGTCTACTCGACTATCAGTCATTCTAAAGGCAATTATTATCTTTGCTTTTAATATTCATATTGTTAAATTGTTCAGATGTTCATAGTGTTGAATCATGCAGGTTGTTGAACCTTACAAATATTCATATTATTGAATCATTCTATTATTCATACTGAATCGTTCAGATATTCATATTATTGAATCGTTTTAATATTCATATTGTTGAATCTTTAAGATATTCATTTTGTTGAAATCGTTGTCAGATATTTTTCCATTCATCATGATATATCCTTTATTATTGTATCTAAACTTGCTGAGCAAACTTGTTGCTCATTCTTGCTATATCATGACTTATTTTGCAGTTAAGCCCGAGCCCTCAGGGAAGGACAAGGGTAAAGGAAAGATTTAGGATGGTTTGCAAGGAGCAGACTTTATCTTTATGTCTAGTTTAATCACTGTTAATGTAATATGAACCCTAATGTTTATTCTAGGGTATGTTTGTATTGATGTATTAAGGTTATCGAATCTTGGAACTAGTAACACCTTTTGAATGAACGACGTACGTTTATTATATTTCGCATTTTTAGTTATCGTATGTTGTTAGAGGTGGATGTTAGTATTGTATCGTGGCGACCGGACCAGGGTCAGAGGACCCAAATTCGGGGGTGTCACAATTATCGTAGTTGAAGATGATGAAATTGGGTATATACCCAATACACATGCAAATTTAGATCCGTATGATCGATATTTGAGATCAGATTCTAACTTTCAATTTAACTTGCTCTCTCTATAACATCACCATTATATTTATATATATATAGATATAATGCGTGAATCAGTAACTTCAAATCAGAGTTTCCGTCAATTCACAGAATTTTGGTCCTAACTATAACCACCTCGATCTCTCTTGAAAATTTGCAAAAGATCTACCAGAGTTGGGACTCAGGAGGACTCTCCAATACTTAAATCAGAATGTTGATATGAAAAAGAAAATTATTATGAGGGTCAAAATTATGTACATTAAATGTGTTGAAGCATCCTCTATAATTATACCATGAGTTATAGATTGAATATTCTTGCATAAAACCCCAAAAGCCAAATTATTATATTATCATTCATTCATAGGGTTACAAAAATTACACGTGACAATCTTTTATATATGGATATTTTTATTTACATAGTTTGCCCTTTACTCCTCTAACAATATTTTTTTAAGAGTAAATAATAACTTTATTATTAATTATTTTATGTATATATTATTTTTATTTTTATTATATTTTTTATTTGTATTTTTTAGGGTGTGGTCATTTTATTTTTTGTTGCTTGGCGCTAAAACTTCCTTGGCGTTTTTTTATCCTTGACGTTTTTTCTCTCCTTTGGTATTTTTTCAGCGCTTCTTAGCGCTTTTTATAGCACTCCTTGGAGATTTCTATAGCGCTCCTTGGTGCTTTTGTCTCCTTAGCGCTTTTTAAAAGATACTTTCCTTGACACTTTTTGAGAGATACTCTCTTAGGAGCTATTTGAAAATTTTTGGTGCTTTTGCTTTGAAATAACGCTAAGAGTAGTGCCTTCGTAATTTTTTTATTGTTGGCGCTTTTAGTTGAGGGGCCCATGCGCCATATACATCTTTGGCGCTTAATGGGTGGGGGACCCGCAAGTTCTTACTATCCTTGGCATTATTTATGCTTAGCGTTTTTATTTGGGGGTCCACAGGAATTAGTTTCCTTGGCGCTTTTAAAGAGTTACTCTCTTTCACTCTTTTTGGGAGATCTCATAGCGCTTTTGGGAGTTACTCTCCTTGGTGCTTTTTAATTGGGTCATCAAGCCTTGAGAATTTAATAGTTCTAGTTTCAACCTTCCATAATCATCGGAGATATTCAAACTTCAAAAAAAAATTAACTTTCAAATTTCCCCTTCATAATCCTTTTTAGACTCTTCTACCTTTACAAGGGTCTTTTAGAATTTCCTCAAGTTATCTTTTTTGGAATTTCAAAATTCAAATCCTTTTTTTCTTCCCGCTCAACAGTCATTTACTTGACTACATATAGGGAGTGAAAGTGAAATTCATTTTCACCAGTCACTGTTTACTAGAGAGCTTTGAGAGAAAAATTTAGAGAATTTTTCTTCCTTTGAGTGTTGAGAGCTTCAATCCTCCTAAGGTGATTCCAGATCGCCTTGATCTACCCTAAGGTGATTTTCGGTAGCCACCCCTAATCGTGTACATTCAAAGTGTTCTTTAAAGAGACCATTACGAGTGCTCAATTTAACTCAATGGCTTGAAGCCATGAATGATGAGTTGAAATCAATGGAGCTTAATAATGTTTGGGATCTTGAAGAATTACCAAAAGGTATTAAACCTGTTGGTTGCAAGTAGGTCTATAAGACCAAATTAGATCCTAAAGGAAACGTTGGAAGGTATAAAGCTTGATTGGTTGCTAAGGGTTTCACTCAAAAGGAAGGTGTGAATTATAATAAAACTTTCTCTCCAGTATCCAGGAAATATTCATTTAGAATAGTCATGGCTTTAGTAGCTCATTATGATTTAGAGTTACATCAGATTAATGTTAAAACTGCATTCCTTAATAGTAACTTGCACGAGAATGTCTATATGGCACAACCAGAAGGTTTTTTGGTTAAAGGCAAGGAACATATGGTATGTAGACTTAAGAAGTCCATATATGGGTTAAAATAGGCTTCTCGACAATGGTATATTAAGTTTCACGAGGTGATTAGTACTTTTGATTTTAAGAAAAATATAGTGGATCAATGCATATACTTGAAGGTCAGTGGGAGTAAATTTGTTATTCTTGTTTTGTATGTTGATGATATACTACTTGCAAGTAATAACTTAGACATGTTGCATGAGACCAAACGTTTCCTTTCTAAAAATTTTGATATAAAGGATCTCAGTGAAGCCTCTTATGTTATAGGTATTGAAATTCATCGAGATAGGTCTCGCGGAATATTAGGATTGTCCCAAATAGCTTATATTGACAAAGTTCTTAACAAATACAACATTTAAAATTGCTCCCCTACTGTCGCCCCTATTGTTAAGGGTGACAAATTTGGCTCATATCAATACCCTAAGAATGAACTTGAACGTGATCAAATGAATCTTATTCCCTATGCTTCTATGGTTGAGAGTCTTATGTACGCTTAAGTTTGTACACGTCCAGATATAGCGTATGTAACTGGTATGCTTGGACGTTACCAGTCAAATCCAGGTTTGGATCACTGGAAAGCAGCCAAAAAGGTTTTACCCTACTTACAGGGCACTAAGGATTTTATGCTTACATTCAGAAAAAACAGATAACATTGAAGTTGTTGATTTTTTTGATTCTGATTTTGCTAAATGTAAAGACAAAAAGAAATCTATATCAAGGTACATCTTTATGTTTTCAAGAGGCCCTATTTCGTGGAGAAGTCATAAGCAGGAGTTAACTATCACTTTCACGATCATGGCAGAATATGTGGCTTGTTATCATGCTACTTGTCACGCCGTATTATTGAGGAATCTTATTTCAGGACTTAAAGTTATAGATTCCATTTCAAGGCCATTGAAAGTATTTTGTGATAATGATTCTGCGATTAGTTTTTCCAACAGCACCAGTACGAGTGGTGTTGGACTATACCTCGACACTAAGTACTTATTTGTTAGGGAAAAAGTTGAAGATCAAAGCGTTGTCATTAAGTATATTAGTACGCATGATATGTTAGCTGATCCACTTACGAAAGGCTTACCACCCAAGCTCTTTTTAGAGCATAATGCCGGCATGGGTTTAACTGGTAGTCTTAATTAGTGAGTTATTTTGATGTAAGACAATATTTTGAGCTCGTTGTTTTGAACTTCACATTATGTTTATGGTTTGCTATTCTCTTTATTGTGCACACTTGAGAATTTGTGAGCAAACAGTACGGTTATGTTTTGGATCATATGAATGAGTTTAATCTATTACCACTTATGTAAAATCTATTCATACCTGTTATGCTTAATGTTAATCTTTGTTCTAATAAAAGTACTAATTGTGTAACTAATGGGGATCTTGTGTTAATAGTGACACAAAGATTGTATTAATTCGCATTGGTATTTTTATTTGAACAGAATGTCGACATAAATTAATACTTGGCCAAATTAATGATTGTAAGCATTATGTTTTATATATAAATAGTATTTCGGCCAAGTGGGAGAATATTAGAATATTTTATTCTCTTATGTGGCCTCTACTATTCATGTAATTATTGGGCTTATATATTGTATTAATTACTTTATTTATGGGTTTGTTAATTAATTGTGTGGCCTATAAATAATATTACTAATAGTATTTGGCATAATGAGCCATAGGGTTTCATAATCTTGATGAATGATTTTGACCCTTAGCTATTCAATAAAAAAAACAGTTAGGGTTTGGTCGTCTCAAGAACTTTATACACACCTATACATCCATCCTAAGATTGAGAGAAACAATTGAAGACTTTCACGCTTACGCGCAGCGAAAGCTTGATACATACAAGATGTCTTCTCTCAATTCATGTAAGTACCTAATTGTTTAAATTGATTTTATTTTATTCTATGCAATAGCACGTTCCGATATAATTATTTCAACAGTTTCATCCCTTCAGAAGTTAAACCCATATATTATTGATACTATGTTCTAGTGACTGTACCTTGTTTACTTCGTCGCTGCAATGTAAGCCATATGTCTATAAGTTGTGAACTTCAGACATAATTTTTTAATTACTATAGTTTTTTTAGTTAACTAATTAAGTTTTTCATAACCACTAGTAAACCAAAAGAATAGGTATTCGTGGTTCTGATAGACAGATACTTTATTGACTGAAAAGTAATACGAAATGAAATGTTACATAGCACAAAGACCTTAATTTTGGTTATTAACCAAATTATTCGGTTACTTCATAATTCGGGTAGCTATTCGAATATTAAAATTATACAAATTTTAATTTTTTTATAACTGAATAGGCTATTCGGTTCGGTTATAACTGAATGATCAACCTTACGTGGATAGAGTATTTTCTTATTTATCTTATTTCTCATTTATTCCCCCACACATATGCTTTTTGTTATTCGAGGTACTTATACTTCTCTTTCTTTCCTAGTTTTAACTGCAGCTTGGAAGCTTTGGGAGCGACGCATAAAAAACGCTAACGAGCCCAAGATGAAGAAGACAAAGACTAAAAAGAACTTTAAAGCTCCTTCTTCAACTCTTCCCACTGCTCTAATGCCAAAGCTAGCTCGGGTAATTAGTCCAGTAGAAAACGAGGGCTTGTAGATGAGGGTGATGTTGTCTCCCTTTTTCTTTTTCCTGAAGGGGCAAGTGGTAGCTTTAGGAGGGCTTTTCTCCCCACCTGGGGAATCAGAGCTTAAGATTCTGTTCTTGGAGACCCCAATATCTCCTAGGACACAAAAGTCACGCCCTTTTCGATCGGATCCAAATGAGTGAGCAATCAGACCATTTGATAGTTGACAAGGGGGTGCAAACTGAAGTCATGGTAATCTTTTACACTTTAATATGGCTTTATATCTTTTTAGGACAAATAGCAATACACTATGCTTTCTTTTTTTCGTTGACAAACTCATTGTTATGATGTTAAGGCCTATCGTCGGCTACTGTTTATGGCCCCGTGATGATGACCATGAAGGCAAGCAATCATAAAAAGGATAATCAACTAAATGAGCTTCAAAGACAATTTGGGGATATGCAAATTCAACCGGATTCTATAGTAAAGTTAACTGAGTCAGCCAGATCTGATGCTAGATCTTGGAAAGGACAGTATTTAGCGGCCAAACACTCAGCTGAAGAAGTCGTTGATTCTTGGAAGAAAACCTTGGCTTAGAAGCAAGAACATGATCTCATATGGTCAACCACGGTGACTTGCTCTTTATTGGGGGATGATGTAACGCCCTCAAATTCGGGTTTATACCACCCAATTTGAGTCGCCAAAAATACAAACAATAATCATAAATTTTTCTATTTAAAACTATTATAATATCGTGCAAAATATAACAACACACATACTTTTAAGTTCTTAGTACAATTATAGTCACACTATTTTATAATAATCTGAGAACTACTACAACTATTATCTCAGACCATCACTACATTCCCATACTCTTTCCGCTAAATCCAACTACACTCTTATTTCCTGAAATGGATCATGAAATAAAAGGGTGAACACAAAAAGCCCAATAAAGAATATCATGACTAAGATAATGAAGAATAAATTATATTTAGCTTTCAACAGTGATAAATCAGATATTTAGAACATATGGTAGATGATATAAATTTTTAACAAATAACTACAGCCGAATGAAAAATCCATTAAAATCATCAAATAGATCATAATGTCTACTAACTTCACCAATTAAAAAATTCGCCATCATAATTTTATCATTGTGCCACTAATCAACAGTTTCTCTTTGCACTCAGGCCAAGAAAACTTCCACCGCCTGTCTTTGTCTGTAACACTAAAGATGGTGATTATACCAATTCAAGTTCTTATTCATAATCATGTCATTCAATAGTTCCTGGTCATAATCATGTTAATCAATTTATTTTTGCACCTAGGTCAAATATATTCATTTACAACACTAATGATCATGATTATGTTAATCCACATTTCATCTTTGCACCCAGGCCAAAGATATTCAACTATAACACCAATGGTCATGATCATGCCTATCAAATTTTACTCTTTACACCCATGCTAAATAGAAATTTCACCACGTGTTTTCGCCACACATGCAAAAGACACACAACAATCATATTGTCTTTGCACCTAGGCCAAGGTATTCACAACAACTTAATCTTGTTAATTAATACAAATAACAATGATAGGATCAACATAATATCCAAAAAATCGATTAGAGTTATTGATAGAATATAAAACTAAAGAAAATATAAGGTTCACATTTCAAATATCACGATTAAAATTTAATAGGAAGATTCAGGTGAAATATTTGATGAAGCACAAACTATTAGAGATATTCTAATCATTTTCAGTAATTTTCACCATTTAATGATAAGAATGTAAAAACGAATAATACTTTCTTATCATAATATGGGGTATGAAAGAAAATGATATCTTTTACCTTAATAGGAGACTAGATACTGCAATTGTAGTAGAAGAAGTTTGTGTTTTTTGTGTGCTTGTTTCTTGGATATTTCCTCTTCTTCTCATTCCTCTTCTCTCTCTAATAATCACTTTTTAGCTTTCTCTTATTCGTTGTCAGTAAAAATGAAGAATACTTGCTTCTATTTATAGACTAATTTTAAATTGGTTTTTGGTCTTATGGAAGGGGCAAAATGGCTCTTGGTAATAAATAAGAGGAAAAATGACTATTGGCAAAGGGGTAAAATGGCTCTTGGAGATATGAAAGAGACAAAATGGCTCTTGGCAATATGAAAAAGGCAAAATGACTCTTGGCGAAAGGGCAAAATGATCCTTGGCGATATGGAAGAGACAAAATAGCTCTTGGCAATATGGAAAAGGCAAAATGACTCTTGGCGAAAGGGCAAAATGACCCTTGAAGAATGGAAGAGAAAAAATGCCCCTTAACAATATAAAAGAGGCAAAATGGCTCTTGACAATATAGAAGAGGCAAAATGACTATTGGAGAAAGGGCAAAATGACCCTTTATGATATGGAAAAGACAAAATGGCTCTTGACAATATGGCTCTTGGATAAAATGATTCTTGTATTACACAATTATAATATTTCAACGCCTTATTTCTTTTGAATGTCGTCAACTTATTACTAAAAGTTATAATATTATACTCTTTTAATATAATATTATAATAATATATTTGAATTCATATTATTGTCAGAGAAGATAATTATGAAAAAATATGTCAAACTTACAACAAACGCCTCATGCTAAACTCCTCTATTTATTAAATTAAACAAATATGTACCACACATCTCTTTTCATACTTATCTTTACTTAACACCTTCTATTCATTAATTATTTCCAATTAATATTATATGCTCACAATACTGACAACAATATCTTTCCCAAAAAAGAGGGGGCCTTCCGTAGAAACGGCGCATAATTAAATAACTCATTTCCTTGACAGAACTTCTAGACATTGCTAATAATGCTAACAGGTCTATATCAAATAATATGAGTTACTGTGTCGTGTTAATTATTGGTTTAATAATATGAAATATTGTGCAGTTGCTACTGTGGGATTTATTGCGTTTAATAATATGAAATACTATGTAGTTGCTACTATAATAATTATTGAATTAATAATATGAAGTATTGTGCAATGCCGTGTTATACTGTGGAATGTCGTGTGCCACTTTAGAATACCGCATGCTATTCTTTTATCACCGGGTATTTAAATAGTTTAAAGTGATAGTACCATTGATAATTTTTTATTAAAAAGGTTATTTATGTCGTTTTTCGGTATTCGATAGTTACGTCATTGTGGGACCTACCAATGATTGGTTTCGGTGCCGTTGGACTTTTTATCTAATATTCTCGACAGAACGAATATTATTCGACATACTTTATATTAAAATTTGCACATCTACCCTAAACTTTATTATTTTAACAATTTAACACCTTACTGTTTAGAGTGGGAGTTATAAGAAAATTAATTTTTTATTTCATTAAAGTCGGGGTCTCATTTTACCAAAAGATTTCAAAACCCTAGTGGGAGATGTCTCGTTGACTGGCATTTGCACTACTTGAAGAACGACTTTTTTACACCCACGGTCAAAAAATGTACATTTGCTTCCTTGGCACGTACGCTTGTACCAAGCGAGTCAAGGCCTAATGATGCCTAGACCAGAACCAAGTTAAGTTGGGTTGGGCCTTTTGAGCCTATACCCCAACAATAACTATAATAACTAACTAATAAAAAAAATTGTATATAATTAACTATTAATAATAATTTTGAATAAATTTGTTTACACCAAAATTAAAAAAAGAATTAGTTAAGTGATTTTTTGGCTAAATGCTTGAATCAGTTAAATAGACACGACTAGAAGACCATAGTTAATTAATAATGTTCAAACAAAGACATCTAGTTGGGCATAAAATTAAGAAAACGATTAAAAATGTGTTTGAAGTAGTCAAACATGTGGAGTAGCAGTTAGGCCCAAACATTCCTTCAAATCAGCAACATACAAAGCCCACGTTGAATTAACTAACGCAGTAGCAGAGTTGATCAAAATTCAAGAGACGTGACAATTAAGTCAAATACTCGGAGCAAACAAGTGAATACTCACGTTCCTTCAATTCAACATAATGGGTAGGCCACTTTCAAGTTCTTAATGCACTGGCAGAAAGTGGGTTATTGGGCCAAATTTCAAGGGGATGTAACTAAATGGACAGTTAAGTAGGTGCAACAACATTCTAGAAGCTCTATAAATAGGAGAAATTCATTTTGCATGAAAGAACACACACATTCCAATCCAAAAATTCAATTTTTTTTCCAGTAAATTTTAGCTTTGTTTTACAACAATTAGCTTGTTATGTCATCACCCGACTTAGTTAATTGTTGTAATTGTTAGTTTTATTAGATTTGCAACGTTACGTCCACTTGAATTTAGTTGTATGTTCAATCCATGTTGTTTGCTTTCATCAAGACCTTTGTATGGTGTTGTTGAATTACTCTGCACTTTGCCAACGGTGTATTTGATACCGGTTGTAAAGTTTACAACATATCCAATAATTATATTCAAACTTGTACTTAATTATTTGACATTAGTAGTTAAATTTTGCATGTATATGTTAATTGTGACCTGCTAATTAACGAATATGTTGGTTTTAACTTGATTTATAAATATAATAATTGATATACAATCAGTAATCCGGTATTACCTCGTTATCTTACTTGGCTTATATGTTCAATTAAACTTAATCATCTAATTAACGAGTTAGGATAACTTGATTGACCATGGTTCAGCAGCATGATATGTATAGTTTAATATAACTCTAATTATAAATCAACAAGTAGTCCAGTTAAAATCAGTTACCTATAAAATTATTTGTCTAATATTGAAGTCCTTAGTCAAAATTAAAAAGACCCATTAGAGAAACAATTCATTCTTCTCTTTACTCATCTAACCAGTTTTAGTTAAGTAGTTAATCGAATTTGAAGGACAGTGTTAACTTAATAGTATTTTATCAGTTAGACAATTACTATCTCAGATTGAGTTTAATGAACTCTGGCTCGCCCACACATAAATTATTCAGGACCAACAAAATAAAAAAATAAAAATTGTTAGAATCCCGAAGAAAACAACTGCTAGGGGTCAGCCTCGTCGTCAGAAGAATCTAGTATTGAGGGGTCTAGACCAGCAACCTGCATTCTTTCCTTGTCTTTGTCTCGAGCACTTTGGTAGTCGTCCCTAAATTGCTGCATGACTTCTTTGGTTAGTTCGGGGGACTTCCGGTACTTCTAATAGATTTGTTGCTTCTTCTCTTCGGTGAGTGGAGGACCAAGTGCCTTGTATTCGCCAAGTTCCTTTTCTTTGGCATTGTATAAGCCGATGAGGTTCCTTCTCTCTTTATGCATCTTATGGAGTTGGTCAACCATGATTTCAACATTCTTCTTTAGGCCTTCATTTTCTTCTTTCATTGTCAAACTTTCGGATAGAAGGGTTATTTGACGTTCTTCTTCTTCGGCGACTTTTTGTTTTTCGGCCTTCAGTTCGGCTTCGAGTTTTTGGCTGTAGAAAGTAGTGTTGGAGTGTAGACTCTTTTCTTTCATAAGCCCGGCTATGGCAGCATCCATTCTGAGCTTCGTATAGTAAAGTTCATCTTTGAGTTATTCGACCTCGTCAAGTTTGAATTTGAGTTATTGGATTTCAGCTTCCAGTTCTTTTTGTTTGGCCTCAACCTAGTGGAATCGGCGTATGACTCTTCCAGATACTGCAACAATATATATACTAAATATTCCTTGAATACACGGTTCATCATATCCATAAAAGCAGCAGGAGCATTAGTCAATCCAAAAGACATGACTAAGAATTCATAATGCCCGTATTGAGTTCTGAAAGCAGTCTTCGGAATATCCTCAGTTTTAATCTTCAGCTGATGATATCAAGAACGAAGATCGATCTTTGAAAAGAATTGTGCACCTTGTAACTAGTCGAACAAGTCATCAATACGAGGTAACGGATACCTATTCTTGATGGTGACATGGTTCAACTCCCGATAGTCAATACAAAGTCGCATACTCCCGTCTTTCTTCTTTACGAATAAAACAGGAGCACCCCAAGGAGATGTACTAGGACGTATAAAATCGATGTCTAACAACTCCTGTAGTTGGACCTTTAACTCCTGAAGTTCAATAGGAGCCATTCGATATGGGGTTTTAAAAATGGGTTTTGTACCGGGTTCAAGGTCAATAAAGAATTCAACTTCACGTTCCAGGGGTAGACCGGAAAGTTCTTCAGGAAACTCATTAACAACAGAAATATCATTCAAACTTGACGTATTCTGGTTTAGATCAGTGACATGGGCTAAGAAAGCTTGACATCTGTTTTTCAATAAACGAATAGATTTATGACTTGAAATAACATTGATTGATTTTAGTGGTTTGGTTGTTTGAATTCGCACAATAGGTTGGTTAGGAATATGAAAACTAACAACCTTATAAAAATAATCAATTTTGGCATGATAAGTGGTCAACCAGTCAATTCCTAAAATCACATTAAATGCAAGTATTTTCAAAGATATAAGATCAACAGGAAGGGTGAGAGTATCAATTTGAATCGAGCAAGATTTATAAACTGTAGATGTAACGAAGGTTTCTCCCAACGGAGTTTCAACAAATAAGTCAAAGTCTAATTTCTCAGGTGTCAAGTTCAAACGTTGAGCACAAGCGGGTGAAATAAAAGAATGGGTAGCACCGGTATCTAATAAAGTGTAAACTTCGCAAGAGTTTATTATCAGCTTACCCGTAATAACCTCGTTCGGGTTCCTTGCTTGTTGGGCAGTCACGACAAAAGCTCTTCCAGGAACCACTGACTTTAACTTGTCAGGGATAGCTTTTGGAGTCACCATCCCTGCTGGACTTGGTTTCGCTACAGTACATACTCGAGCTATGTACCCTTCCTTTCCACAGTTATAACACATCTTTGATTGTTGTGTGCAGTTGGGGCTGATGTGTCCCTCTTGCCCGCATTTATAGCATACGAACGGCGGTCGTTCTCCTCCCCTAGAAACAGTTAATGTTGGTGCTGCTGTCGATGCTTTCACGTTCTCATTACCTTCTCTTCTTGAAATCTCCCCCCGACTCACTTCTTCTATTATCATGGCCACGATTACCACCGGAGTGTTTACCCCTTCTGTCATGATACTTTCCTCCCTATTGGTTGTCATGATGACTGCTGCCACCGGTACGACCTTGATTGTTGTCCCTTAGTTGAACATAATCATTATCTCGTTCTAATAACTGGGCCCTGTTCACTACATTCGAATATAGAGAAAATTTGTGAGAAATTAGGTATTGACGAATTTTTGGTTTCAAACCTCTCAGAAACATCCGCGTCATACGTTCCTCATTCTCCACCAAATGAGGTGCAAACCGGGATAACTCCGCGAACTTAGCCTCGTATTGGGACACAGCCATGTTATTCTGTTCCAGTCTAATAAACTCTACCTCTTTCATGTAACGAATACTTTCTGGAAAGTACTTGTCATTGAACAGTTTCTGGAACGCCCCCCAAGACATCTCGAGTGCGGCAAGCTGAGTACGCTTCACAGATTCCCACCAGTAATCTGCCTCTCCACGGAACCTAAACGTGGCGAATGGAACCTTCTGTTCCTCCGTGCATCCCAAGACATCAAATATCTTGATAATTTGCTTAATCCAATTTTCTGCCTTTATTGGATCTGGCTTTCCCTGAAACTCTGGTGGTCCTAACTCTTTAAACTGCTTGGCAGTGACAAGCCGCGAGTTATTATTTCCACCTGTATTACGAGTCTCCCCCGTCTGGTTTTGCATGAACTGCAAAAAGCTTCTGAACATCCCGTCATTTATCATTTCTTCGGTAGGGTTGTTTACAGGAGGAATATAGCCTTCCTGTTGCACGTTCTCCTGGTTAGTGATTAAAGGTGTCTCAACGGTCTCATTCACTCCATTGTTTAGATTTTCATCTGCCATTCTCAAATACTGCCACAAAACAAGGGTTAATCAAACAAATTAACATATCACATATTAACCCTATGTTCCAATCGACCAATTAAATAACAATTAAGCTTAGGTAGGACACACTAGCGAAGGTTTTACTCGTCTCTTCCCTCCTAGTTCCATTCCCAGATCTCCGCCAGAGATCATATCCCTAAGCTCTGATACTAACTGTGACACCCCCAAAATAGGTTCAATACTCAACCCATTCTGAGTCGCCAAATATATGGTACAGAATCCAAATATAATCTTTCATATCAAACGGTCGTGCAAAATACAACCACACAACTGTGAGTGTCAATACAGACATGTAGAAAATATTAACATTCAAACTAAGTCCTCATTACATTTATTATCACACTATTGTAAAAAAAATAGTGAGGACTTCTACAGCTCTAACTCGGACCATCACTCCATTCCCCGACTAGTACCCGCGATATTCTCATTTTCTGAAGAGAACAATGGAAGAAAAGGGTGAGCTCAACTAACCCAGTAAAGAATATTATGACTAAGATAATGAAAAAAACAAATTATCGTTAGCATTCAATACATCTGATAAAATATTATGGACAACATTTTAGATCAATATTCGCAGCGAAAATAACAATTCATTAGAAGAGTTAAGTAGAGAATGATGTCTACTATCTTCTTTGATTTAAAAGTCCATCATCAATATTTTATTCCTATAACATCAATCAATATACATCTCGAATCAAATATTCATCTTTTGCATTACGGGCCAAAGATATTCATTTATATCACCAGTTAGTCATGTTCATCTCAACACCTGTCCATCTTTACACTACGGGCCAAAGATATTCATCAGGTAATCATTCATCTTTGCACTACAGGCCAAAGATATTTATCAAGTAATCATTCATCTTTGCACTACAAGCCAAAGATATTTAGTTATATCACCATTTAGGACTGAGGATGATGAAAAATAATACGAATAACGAATCCAGTGAGATAAAGGATAAATATTAGAGAATTTATCCAGAGTTCAAGAATGAAGATGAAAACCTGGATCCAATCAAAGATGATTTGGAAGGGAAAAAAATATTTTTTTACAGTGAATAGTACCCCGTAAATAGTAACTCGTGAATAGTAACTTGTGAATAGTAACTTGACATGAAAAGATAAAAATTTCACAAAAAAGTTCAGACCAATATTCCAGTGAAATGATATTAGATGAAGCACAAAATTTAAGGAATTTCTGATCATTTCAGGAATTATAGAAGCAATACTTACCGTAGTAAGTTTAGAGTTAGGAATCTGAAATGAAACAATATACGAAACTGCAATTGAATTTTCACCCGTCAAGCGGTAGTCCGCTCAGTCAGATTATTTTCACAATTTACTAACAACTGAATACGAAGGGTTATTCACCAGGCATGCGGTAGTCCGCGTAGACAGGTTATTCCCACAGAATAATAAAGAATGGAATAACAACAGGATTTCTCCATGCATGCGGTAGTCCGCGTAGACAGGTTATTCCAACAGAATAATAAAGAATGGAATAACAACCCTTACGAGTATTAAAAAAATAACTCTCTTCATGAATACGAAAGAAATAATATCCCTTACCTTAAAATTTGGAGACTGCATTAGTGTAATAGCATAATACTCTTCTTCTTTCTCTCTTATTCTCTCTATAGCTTTAGTGAATTGGTGAGAAATAATGAAGAAATGAGCTTTTATTTATAGGCTCGGCAGAGTAAGGGTAAAATAGTCTTTTCGCTATAATTTATGACATCATCGCTTACATCATCGATCCTATGACATCATTATTTACCTCATCGCTCTGATGACATCCTTGCTTACCTAATCGCTTCGATGACATCATTGTTTGCATCATAAGAGTCCAAATTCAATTTGCACTCTTCCACCTCGTTTAACTTTTAGACCATGAATTTACTATAATAATGTTACCATTTTAATTATAAAAATCATACTATTATATAATCACATCATACTACTATAATGTAATATTATAACAATATATTTGAATGAATTATTTTATAAGAAAAAATAAAATACCAACTTTCAACAAATGTCACATGTTAAAAATTCCTCCGTTTAAATCCACATTGAATAAATATTTTCTTATCATATGTATCAAAATTAATTATTATTCACAAATAATATTACAGAACTACAATATTGACAACCAGGTCGTTCCCAGAAAAAAGGGGGCATTCCGATAAGGATTTCTCCTTACTGGCGCGCAATTAATCAACCCCTTTTCTAGACAGAACTTCCTTAGACATTGCCAATAATGCTATCTAATAATATTATTCAAATAATATGAATTATTGATTTGATAATTTGAAATACTGTGCAATGACAATTATTGAATCACTAATATAAAATAGCAAAGTAGCACTTATTGATATAAAATATCAACGTAGCAAATATTGAACCAATAAAATATTATGCAATTATTGAATCAATAATATAAAATATTGAACAGTAATTACTGTAACAATAATTGAGCCAGTGCCTTCCTACGTAAGAATCAATAATTCGAAATACTGTGCAATACCGTGTACTACTGTGCAACATCACGTATTACTGTATTTTAACCACCGGGTATTGCAACAGTACTAACGGTAACAGTTTTGCTGTTATTATATAAAAAGGTTATTTCTGTCGCTTTCTATATCCGACATTCATTCCGTTGTGGGGTCCACCAATGACTGCGCCGTCGTACGAATATTCTCCGACAAAAAGAATATTCCTCGACCAAACGAATATTCCTCGACACAACGAATATTTTATAACCACTTGCTTACTTTGTGAACTTTGCACATCTCACCCATAACTTATCACATTTATCAAATCAACACCTTACTATTTCAAAATAATATATAAAGAAAATTAAATCTTATTCATAAAATTTAGAGTCTTACATTGGGGATGTTTGTTGGGGTTTGGACGGTAGTGTTTTTGAGTTGGATTTAGGGCGGCTCAGAAGGACCAGTTGTTGTCGGTTTGGTTGTTTTGTCTGCTGGCTTTGATCGCCCTCGTTTAATTCTAAGGAGGGTGGTTCTTTTGGAGAGAGGCATATCTAGGGGACTTATTTCAGTAAAGGAGGGTGTAGGGATTGTAGATGTTTGGAGTACACTTACAAGTGGGTTGACTTCGGAGTTAGTAGTGGATGGCCTTTCGGTCACAACCACTATAGATGTAGCTTCGGTGTTGGCGAGATCGGTGAATGTTTGATCCGCATCTTCGGTGTTGTCATCTTTGGGCTCGTTCATTTCAAGAAGTGTTGGTTTGATGAGGGATACTGTAAGCAAATAGTGGGTCAAAGTCGGATATGAAAGTACATAAAAAGTAAAGAAGAAGTTCAGGACATACATTTATGCTCATATAGCCAAGATTGTTTTTTCAGAAGTTTGAAGGGGAGTTCCTTCGATGGCAACTTCTCGATTAGCTTTATTATTTTTACCACTCTGTCTTGCGTAATTTCTCTGATAGTAACGTTCGGTTGTCCATAGGGTGCCCAGCTTGGGATCTGTTGGATGTTGGGTCCTTTGTCAAATAACTAGTCCTTATGCCATCATTTGTTACTCGAAGGATTCCTCATTAAGGTTCGTTTCTCGATAAGTTGGTGTGGTTTTGGTTGTTGTTTACTCAAGGATCGAAAACCTGGTTCTCAGGATTGGTTTAGGGAGAATAATGAGAAGAAAAAGTTGATTGTGGGGGGAACGTTGAGCTCATGGCAGATGGAAATAAAGGCGGCGATATTTACATAATAGTTTGGCACCAGTTGAGCTAATCCGACACCAATAAACCCTAATAGGATAAGGATGAAGGCATGAAGGGGTAGCCGAACCCCTTTTTCTAATAGGGTAAGCGACATTATGGTCCAACCGTTGGTTCGGTGGTACATCCGGTTGGATCCTGAATGGGCTTTGAGGTGATGAGTCTTTGGGATGTGGTAACGTTCTCGAATTTTTACTAGATTGGTTACGTTGATGGTGGATTTGGTGTTGGCATTAGGGAATTTTATTTCATCTGAGTATTCTCTGATCATTTTTTGGAATTTCGACTCTGATTTTGACAGAAAAGGTGTTTGGGGGCAGAGCTAGTGGTGACGGTGGTGGATTCAGTGGTGGTGGGGGTGGGGGTTGTCATAGGGTGTTGATACTGATGGTAATGGTGTTCATTGGTAAGGGAGAAATGGAAGAGATGAGGATCGCGTCGAGTGGTTCAGTGTTGATTGGGCTGGAAGGGATGAGTGTGCTTGAAGAAGCCATTACCGATTTGGCGGTTAAAGGATTCTTTGTCGGAGAATAGATGGAAGGAGAGAGTTTTGATGATTTTGAGATCGTAAAAGTAAATATGTCTGATTTGGGAGAAAGTGAAATGAAAAGTCTTTTAAAATTTGTGCGGTTATCAAGAGGCGGCTATTAAATGAGAGGTTATGATTACAAACGTGTGAGTGTTGTGGGGCCCTTGTATTATATGTTGGGCAATTTTTCGAGAAGGTTGGGTTTGCGGCTAATATTATGAAATTATTTGGCTGTTATTGAGGAACTTTTCCATTAAATGTTTCATGTAACCGAAGACTGGGAGCAATGTTGGGGCGTAAATATTTGGGTCCGAATGATATAGTGGGCCATAATCCACGTGGAGGTATTTAACCCTACGTAGAAACCACTTTTGGTAGTTGGGTATTGTAAAGAATCAAAGATTCCTAATTACATTTAATTTCCTATCTTCTAAGGAAAGTGTCGGGATACAATCCGACTTTCTTTCTTTAAGGAAATTCTGTTTAATCCCATTAAAGAATCATACCTAATGAGAAATCCTAATTCTATACGGGGAAGGAGGTGAGATCACTATAAATACATGGTTACACACTGATTATTAAGGTACACATAATTTTATTTACAGCACTAGAGTATTAAGTCTTCATTGTTAAACCTTATTCAGCATATACTTATTCTCACACCGGATCTATCATCCGACGGTCCAAGCCGTGAAGCTTTTGGTGTCTTTGTTTCTGTGCAGGATTTGACACGCTTTGATGATTGAGACGCGTGAACGAATCTTGACGTTAACAATGTATTTCTTAATATTATTGTTTATTAATGGAAATACTTATAAAATATATTAAAGTTTATTTTACAGAAAATATATCAAAGAGGTCATGCTACTATAATTTCTATATAAAAAAATTTATGCTCGTGACAAGGAGTCGATGAGATCATCCATTTTGCAAAATATTAGGACATTAAACTTGATTGCCACCAACTACTGTACTAATAGTATCGCATGGGCCGACTCTCGAGACGATTTATCCAAAAAGTGTTGCTTTTTTTTATATTTAAAGTTTGGGTCATTTTGTCCTGAGCCCAAATGTATTATCTACTATATCTGCCGAGCTTAACCTCAATATTGTGACTTGGTCGAAGACTTCTTACACGTTATGTTGAAAGTCAACCCGTATTAAAAAGATTATTGTTAGGTTTGAATTGGAGTAATGAAGGTGAGAATTGAATGACTCATGCATATGGAATGAAAAAAATTGTGTTTGGTTGTGATTAGAATGAAAAAAATTGTGCTTAGTTTTTTGGGGGAATGAGAACATATGGAATAACTCATTCCAACTAGAATAGAATGAATCATTCCACTCTTCATTCATTTCCTTTAATCCAAACGTAGCATAAGGTATGGAGATATTTAAGCTCTATTCCCTCCTTTCCTTTCCTTAATATAAGTCGTTTTAGAAAAATATTTTTATCTCTTAATATTTATTGTTTGAGAATTTACAGTAACCATTTTTTTTAATAATGTGGAGTTTTCCGACCACAACCGGACTAATCTCCCCAGGCTTTTCATACAGGTTTGCGCTTGCGTTTTCGTGGCCTCATAACCACTAATTGTTTAGTTTGCAATATTACCCCAAGTATTAAATATAACTTTGGTTCTATCACTATTTCTCTCTTTTTTCCAATACAAGAACAATATAGGCAATTGATATTATATTTAATGCTGTACAATCATTTTCTTAATACTTGTGCACAACTCTAAAACGACTTATATTAAAAACGGAAGGAGTACTTGTTAATATTTTAATAATAATTAAAAGAAAATAATGTTATTATTTGCCTATTGTGTATTTCAAAAATAATGATGAGTGGTACTACAATTATATATATATATATATATATATATATATATATATATATATATATATCCTGAAAAATTCCAAAGTTGGTATTTAATGTGATTGGGCCATACCTCCACATTTAATAAATGTGGGTCTCTTTCATCTCATTTTCCTCAATGTCCTATGCACCCACTTACAATGATGGACTACAAATAAAACTTGTGCACGCAGGGGAACGCCCGTGACTAATAATCCAATCGACTACTACGTGTTTCATCCTTAAAAGTCATAACTAATGGACGGAATCGGTACCGAATTAATTAATGATATGTTCATTTCCAACAAATATTTTACTAGTAGTATTTTTTTTTTTAATAATGATACAAATGAGGATTTTAATGAAATCTCTTCTCTTTTTTCCTCTTATACTTTAGAAATAATCATTTGATAGGAAAGACTTGTTAAGTGATAGAAAATCAGACCTGGCAAACGGGCGGGCTCGGCCCAAATGGGCAGGACAAAAGGCAGGCCGAGCCAAAAACGGACGGGCCAAAAAGGTCCGGCTTTTGCTGGGCTAAAAATGCTCAGTTCAATGCCCGACCCGTGGCGGGCGGGCTGGCTCGCAGGCTTATACCAATTTATGCCTATATTTTTAATTTTTTTTTGGATTTGGCCCAAACGAGCGGGCCAGGCCAAAAACGGGCGGGTTAAAAAGGCCCGACTTTTGTTGGGCTAAAAATAATCAGTTCAACACCCGGCCCGTGCCGGGTGGGCTGGGCTAAGTTTTGCCAGGTCTATAGAAAATACTTGCTGATTTTGTGAAACGGAGAGAGTAACGTTTTCTTGATATACTTTACTCTTTTCGTGTACTTATATGTGAGTAAAATGTTGAAGGAAACTTTTTTATTTAAGTCTGAGAACAAGACGGGCATGGTTTGAGATGATAGAGTTGAAGCTTTGAAAGAGAATAACTTACTAATTTCATTAATGAAAGGTATATAAAGGTATATATAAGACCCCGAATTTTATAAAATGAAAGTATTTAATTTTTTTTATATTTTTATTCAGTAAATGGTTAAATTGATAAAATGTTATAGTTATAGGTGATATTTACAAATTTTATAAAGTAAGCAAATTGTCATAAAATATTCGTTGTGTCGGAAAATATTCGTTTGATCGGGGAATATTCGTTTGATCGGGGAATATTTTTTTTGTCACAGAATATTCATACAACGGCGCAATCATTGGTGGACCCCACAACGGAATAACTGTCGAATATAGAAAAGCAACAAAAATAACCTTTTTTATAAAAATAATGGCAAAACTTTTACTGTTAAACTGTTGAATTACCCGGTGATAAAAGTACAGTAATACGCGTTGTTGCACAGTAGCGCACGGTATTGCACAGTATCTTTGATTATTGATGCTTACGTAAGAAGTCACTCAGTTTCATTTAATAATTGTCACAGTAGTTGCTGTATAGTATCTCATATTATTGATTCAATTATTGTCACAATATCATCTGCACAATACTTTATATTATTAAATCAATAATTGACACGACACATTTACTCATATTATTATTAGCATTATTGACAATGTCTAGAAAGTTCTGTCAAGGAAAGAGGTTAGATTATTTAATTGCGCGTCAGTAAGAAGAAATTTTTATCGAAAAGCCCCCTTTTTCTTGTAAACGATCTGATTGTCAATATTGTGAGTTATAATATTAATGATGAATTGTTGATAAAAATATTTCCATTGTGTTAAAAATATTAATGTTAGTGAAAATCGACATTTATTTCGATAATAGTTGATTTCTGGATGTTAAATTGACCAAACGGGCAATTAATCGGATGAATGAGCAAATAATTGCTATTGATTCATATGCAAGTAACTATTAGTTCACATGCAAGGAACTATTGGTTCACATGCATGTACTATTAAGGGATGTTATGCAAAATTGATAATACTTGAGGGACTAAATTAAAAATGGAGTTAAAGATGAAAGTACTAAAGTATTATTAACCTTGTAATTTGTCACTTTTTCCTAGCCTATAAATACTCCTCCATTCATCATTATTTCCTACCATTTTTGAAGAGCAAAGTTATAATCACAAGCTATAGTAAGAGAAACTATAGAGAGAGAATAAGAGAGAAAGAATGAGAGTATTCTGCTACTACACTATTGCAGTATCCAAACTTCTATTAAGATAAGGGATATAATTTCTTTCGTATTCGTAAAGAATGTTATTTTTTTAAATACTCGTAAGGGTTGTCATTCTATTCTTTATTAAGCTGTAGAAATAACCTGTCTACGCGGACTACCGCATGTCTGGTGAATAGTACTTCGTATTCATTCTTTATTAATCTGTGGGAATAACCTGTCTACGCGGACTACCGCATGCCTGGTAAATAACATTTTGTATTCATTCTATTCCTTATTAATCTGTGGGAATAACCTGTCTACGCGGACTACCGCATGCATGGTGAATAACCCTTTGTATTCATTTTTATTAAATTGTGAAAATGATCTGTCTACGCGGATTACCGCATGACGGGTGAAAATTCATTTACAGTTTCGTATATTCTTTCATACTCGTATGAAATATTATTTCAATGGAATATTGGTATGAACTTTCTTATTAAATTTTTAATCTGTTCATGTCGGTGGTACTATTCATCCAGAGTACTATTCATGTCGGGTTACTATTAATCTGGGATACTATTCATGTCGGAGTACTATTAATCCGGAGTACTATTAATCCGGGGTACTATTCATGCCGAAGTACTATTCACGACGGAATTTAAATTTTCATTTCTTGTCCAGATTATCTTGAAATGTGAATTTTAAATATTATTTTTGAATTTTACTCCATAATTGGTTATCATGTTGATAATGTGAACATTCTTGAACTTGAATAAATTAAATTGCAAATCTCTAATACTTATCCTTGATTATATTGTTCTTATTACTTCTATTCATCATATATAATATTTTTATAATAATGGTGATGAAAGTTCTCTTTGACTTGAGTGCAAAGATGAGTAGATTATTGGTATGATCATGATCATGAGTTCTCTTCGGCCAGGGGTGCAAAGATGAATTGTTAATTGGTTTGATCATGACCATTGATTTTGCAATTGAATATCTTTAGCTTAAGTGCAAAGATGAATTGATCAACATGGTTATAAGTATTACTTCTATAATTCTTGAAATGATCCGATATTCCTTTGAGATTTGCGTTTCATCTAATATCATTTCTCTTGAATTTTTATTTACCTAAATCTTCTTATTAAATTTTAATCGTTATCTTTAAAATATAAAACTTGAAAATCTTTGGCCCGTAATGCAAAGATGGACAGGTATTTGGCATAATCATGATCATTGATGTTACTGTTGAATATCTTTGTCCCGTAGTGTAAAGATGGACATGTGTTTGGCATGATAATGACCATTGATGTTACTGTTAAATATCTTTGGCCCGTAGTGCAAAGATGAATTGACTGACATGATTATGACTAAAGGCTGTAGACTAGTATGATCATGATCATTGATGTTATAAATGAATATCTTTGGCCTGAGTGCAAAGATGAATTTATTAGCATAATTATGAACAAGAACTGTAATTTAGTATCACCATGATCTTTGGTGTTTCAGATAAAGACAGGTGGTGAAAGTTCTATTTATCTTAGGTACAATGAAGAATTGTTTATTGGTGTTACAGGAATAAAATATTGATGATGAATTTTTAATTTGGAGAAGATAGTAGACATTATATTCTACTTAACTCTTCTAATGGATTGTTGATTCCGCTGCAATTATGGTTGAAAACTTTTATCATCTACCATATGTTTTAAATATCTGATTTATTACTGATGAAGGTTATTGAAAATTTAATTATCTTTAGTCATAATATTCTTTACTGGACTATTTGTGCTCACCCTTTTGCTTCATAATTCATTTTAGGTAATAAAAGTGTAGCTGAGTCGAGCGGGGATAACAAGGGAATAGAGTAATGATCGATAACTATTGAAGTTTCTGTAGGGATTTCGGCACATAAACGCAGCGAAATTTAAAATTTTTTGAAACCCTAAAATAGGATTCATGCGAAAACATATTAATTTAGAGGTTTAAATTTGTTTTACTGATTATCCAAGGTTGAATGGAGACGATGGAAATTCTGGAACTGCTTCGAATCTTCAACGCAATCCAACGGAACTGCGCCTCTACGGTATCCACACGAATGCCCCGGGAATCGTCACACGTCTGCAGCAAAGAGACCTGCGGTACTAGACGCCAAGATCTGAATTTTTGAAAATTTTCTCTCTAGTCTCTCTCTAAGATCGGCTAGGATTTTGTTTATGATGATTACCCTAAAAACGGCTGATATATCATATAGATAGTAGTTAAAAGAATTATCCAAAACCTAATTCAATTAGAAAAGTAAAATTCGAATTTATATATATTATATCTTAATTAAGTCTTACTTAATTAATATACATATATACAAATTATCCTATTAATTTAAATTCGTAATTTAAATACTATCAATCATATTAACATATTTAAATTCTTACAATTTAAATT
The DNA here is from genome assembly GCA_020205555.1 of Panax stipuleanatus. NCBI lineage: Eukaryota > Viridiplantae > Streptophyta > Magnoliopsida > Apiales > Araliaceae > Panax > Panax stipuleanatus. Next base: position 59,696 of record JAINUT010000483.1, read on the forward strand.
AATTCTTTTTTAATTACGTTCTAAGTGTGTGACCCTATAGGTTATTATTACGTTGGCAATAATTTTAAAATTATATTATAAAATTATAAACAGTGAGCGGCATCTAGTAATGCATCACTGCTACCCAAGTAAGTAATAATAAGATCAGTGATTCGATGCAACCTTTTCGTGGCTAATGTTTCAATGTAATTTAATCCTTTTAACCTTGACATCCTAGATTAAACTCGAGTCATGGAATGTGTCATACTTTTCATAATTTAATCTGAGTTTTCTTGATCAATGAGTAGACTATATGAAACAAATCACTATTTAAGTATGGCCATGCATTTCATAGTCCTACTCAATCAAGAGGCCTATGAATATCACCCCTAATATATAGGAGGGTTAAATTCCATCTAGATCACTCATATTCCTCACACAATTCATGATGTACCCAATAATCACCTTTATTGTCCACCCTATTAAAGGTGACATTTGATGATATCAAAGTACATAAATTCCCGTGTAATAATATAGTGATTTCAGGTCAGAGGATCATTACATCATTATCACTATGAGAATTGCTTATGACACTTTGCATAATGCTCCACGTAGAATTCTCATGGTAGGTCTGTCCAGTACATTGTTCTCTAACATGTACCTATGCATTGACCCAATATCTCATATATTTATAACCAATGAGATTTGGCCATCAGTCAATCCACATACTAGTCTCAATATATCATTGTTGTCCCATTAACAATGATACTCGACTAGGGACATTTAAGAGCAATGATACTAATTGTAATTATATGATCTCATGTTCAAGTCACATACTTGAAGCTATATAATTTGTATCACTATTCTAAGGACTTTTATTATGCTAACATTTATATAACGCAGTAAATAAAATCATAATAAAATAATTCATTTATTCAATCAAATATAATATCAAAAATGTTAAGCAATGACATCAAAGAATTGGCCTCTAGGACATAAATTCTAACAGTTTCTCAATACATTATAAAAAAGTATGACAATATATAATTGTATTGAGAACTTTAAATATGTGTATCGTATTTTATACGTCATTTAACAGTTAATTTTGGTGAACCAAATAGAGTGAGATGAACTCGAATTTGGAAGCGTCAAAAACTAAAATACACCCCATTAGAATGAGGAGGACAGAAATTTTCTCGTGGTCTTTAGAGGACTTGAAATATTTGTTGTTGTATTTTATATGGCGTTGTAATAATTTGGCTGTGTATATTGTCGTATTATATTAAGTACAATATTTGTATTGAAACTCACAGTTTATGTGTGGTCGTATTGTGCACGACAGAGTAATAGTTGTAAATAGAAAGTTTGTATTTGAATTCTGTACCATGTATTTGGCGACTCAGTATGGGTTGTGTGGACCTATTTTGAGGGCATCACAGTTGGTATTAGAGCTTAGGGATATGGTCTCTGACGGAGATCTGAGACTAGAACTAGGATGGGAGAGACGAGTAATATCCTTCGCCAGTGTGTGTCCTAACTAAGCTGAATTTTCTTACTTAATAAGTTGACAAATTGTGATATGTCAATTAACCTTTGTTTTGAAATTGTATTCTGGAATGATATTTGAAATCCAAGAGATGAACAATGGAAAAATTTTGATACAAAAACAATGACAAGGAAAATAGATTCTAAATGAAAGATAGGTATCCTCACCTCTTCGAATGACCAGGTACGTAAATTTCGGGGATAAAATTTTATAAGGAGGGGAGATTGTAAGACCCCGAATTTTATAAAATGAAAGTATTCAATTTTTTTATATTTCTATTCAGTAAATGGTTAATTTGATAAAACGTTATAATTATGGGTGATATGTGCAAATTTTATAAAGTAAGCAAGTAGTCATAAAATATTCGTTGTGTCGGAGAATATTCGTTTGATCGGGGAATTTTTTTTTGTCGGAGAATATTCGTACGACGGCGCAATCATTGGTGGACCATACAACGGAATAACTGTCGAATATAGAATTCGACAAAAATAACCTTTTTATAAAAATAATGGCAAAATTTTTACCGTTATACTGTTGAAATATCCGGTGATAAAAGTACAGTAATACGCGTTGTTGCATAGTAGCACACGGTATTGCACAGTATCTTTGATTATTGATGCTTACGTAAGAAGTCACTCAGTTTCATTTAATAATTGTCACAGTAGTTGCTGCATATTATCTCATATTATTGATTCAATTATTGTTACAGTATTATCTGCACAATATTTTATATTATTAAATCAATAATTGACAAGACACAGTTACACATTATTATTAGCATTATTGACAATGTCTAAAAAGTTCTGTCAAGGAAAGAGGTTAGGTTATTTAATTGCGCGCCAGTAAGGAGAAATTCTTATCGAAAAGTCCCCTCTTTTCTGGAAACGATCTGGTTGTCAATATTGTGAGTTATAATATTAATGATAAATTGTTGATAAAAATATTTTCATTGTGTTGGAAATATTAATGTTAGTGAAAATCGATATTTATTTCTATAATAGTTGATTTCTGGATGTTAAATTTACCAAACGGGCAATTAATCGGATAAATGAGCAATTAATTGATATTGATTCACATGCAAGAAACTATTGGTTCACGTGCATGTACTATTAGGGGATGTTATGCAAGATTGATAATACTTGAGGGACTAAATTAAATATGGAGTTAAAGATGAAGGTACTAAAGTATAATTAACCTTGTAATTTGTCACTTTTTCCTAGCCTATAAATACTCCTCCATCCATTCATTATTTCCTACCATTTTTGAAGTGCAAAGTAATAACCACAAGCTATAGTGAGAGAAACTATAGAGAGAGAATAAGAGAAAAAAAATGAGAGTATTCTGCTACTACACTATTGCAGTATCCAAACTTCTACTAAGGTAAGGGGTATAATTTCTTTCGTATTCATAAAGGATGTTATTTTCTTTCAATACTCGTAAGGGTTATCATTCTATTCCTTATTAAGATGTGGGAATAACCTGTCTACGCGGACTGTCGCATATCTGGTGAATAACATTTCGTATTCATTCTTTATTAATCTGTGGGAATAATCTGTCTACGCGAACTACCGCATGCCTGGTGAATAACCTTTCGTATTCATTCTATTCCTTATTAATCTGTGGGAATAACCTGTCTACGCGGACTACCGCATACATGGTGAATAACCCTTTGTATACATTTTTATTAAATTGTGAACCGCATGACGGGTTAAAATTCATTTACAGTTTCGTATATTCTTTCATACTCGTATGAAATATTATTTCAATAGAATATTGATATAAAAAAATTTTATTAAAATTTTAATATGTTCATGTCGGGGTACTATTCATCCGAAATGCTATTCATGTCGGGGTACTATTCATGCTTGAGTACTATTTATCTGGAGTAGTATTCATGCCAAAGTACTATTCATGACAGAATTTAAATTTTTTTTTCTTGTCCAGATTATCTTGAAATGTGAATCTTAAATATTATTCTTAAATTTTACTCCACAATTGATTATCATATTGACAATTTAAACATTCTTGAACTTGGATAAATTAAATTGCAAATCTCTAATACTTATCCTTGATCATATTATTCTTATTACTTCTATTCATCATATATAACATTTTTATAATCATGGTGATGAAAGTTCTCTTTGACTTGAGTGCAAAGATGGATAGATTATTGGTATGATCATGACCATGAGTTCTCTTTGGCCAGGGGTGCAAAGATGAATTGTTGGTTGGTATGATCATGATCATTGATTTTACAATTGAATATATTTAGCTTAAGTGCAAATGTGAATTTATCAACATGGTTATAAGTATTACTTCTATAATTCATGAAATGATCCAATATTCCTTTGAGATTTGCGTTTCATCTGATATCATTTCACTTGAATTTTTATTTACCTGAATCTTCTTATTAAATTTTAATCGTTATCTTTGAAATATGAAACTTGAATATCTTTGGCCCGTAATACAAAGATGGACATATGTTTGGTATGATCATAATCATTGATGTTACTGTTGAATATCTTTGGCCCGTAGTGCAAAGATGGACAGGTGTTTGGCATGATCATGACCATTGATGTTATTGTTGAATATCTTTGGCCCGTAGTGCAAAGATGAATTGACTAACATGATTATGACTAAAGGCTCTAGACTAGTATGATCATGACCATTAATGTTACAAATGAATATCTTTTGCCTGAGTGCAATTGTGCAAAGATGAATTTATTAGCATGATTATGAACAGGAACTGTGATTTGATATAACCATGATATTTGGTGTTTCAGGTAAAGACAAGTGATGAAAGTTCTCTTTATCTTGGGTACAACGAAGAATTATTTATTGGTGTTACAGGAATAAAATATTGATGATGTATTTTTAATTTGGAGAAGATAGTAAACATTATATTCTCTTTAATTTTTCTAATGGATTGTTGATTCCGCTGCAATTATTGTTGAAAACTTTTATCATTTACCATATGTTCTAAATATCTGATTCATTACTGATGAAGGCTATTGTTAATTTAATTATCTTTGGTCATAATATTTTTTACTGGGCTATTTGTACTCACCCATTTGCTTCATAATTCCTTTCAGGCAATAAGAGTGTAGCTGGGTCAGCGGGGATAACAAGGGAATAGAGTAATGATCGGTGACTGTTGAAGTTTCACAATACATTATAAAACAGAATGACAATATATAATTGTATTGAGAACTTTAAATGTGTGTGTCGTATTTTATACGTCATTTAATAGTTGATTTTGGTGAACCAAGTAGGGTGAGGTGAACTCGAATTTGGAAGCGTCAAAAATATAATAAAATACACCCCATTAGAATGAGGAGGACATAAATCTTCTCGTGTTCCTTTGAGAACTTGAAATATTTGTTGTAAGACCCCAACTTTTATGAATAAAGATTTAATTTTTTTTATATATTATTTCGAAATAGTAAGGTGTTGATTTGATAAATGTGAAAAGTTATGGGTGAAATGTGCAAATATTTTAAAATGAGCAAGTGGTTATAAAATATTCTTGTTGTCGGGGAATATTCGTTTGGTCGTGGAATATTCTTGTTGTCGGGGAATATTCGTACGACGGCGCAGCTATTTGAAGGCCCCACAACGGAATAACTGTCGGATATAGAAAGCGACAGAAATAACATTTTTATAAAATAACGGCGTAGTTGTTACCGTTAGTACTGTTGAAATATCCGGTGGTTAAAATACAGTAATACGCGGTGTTACACAGTAGCATACGGTATTGCACAGTATTTTGAATTATTGATTCTTACGTGAGAAAGCACCTACTCAATTATTGTTACAGCAATTACTGTTCAATATTTTATATTATGTACTCAATAATTGCTACGTTGATATTTTATATTATTGACTCAATAATTGTTACGTTGATATTTTATATCAATAATTATTACGTTGCTATGATTGATTCAATAATTGCTACCGTTGATATTTTGTATTATTGATTCAATAATTGTCACTGCACAGTATTTCACATTATCAACTCAATAATTCATATTATTTGAATAATATTATTAGATAGCATTATTGACAATGTCTAAGGAAATTCTGTCTAGGAGGGGTTATTTAATTGCGCGCCAGTAAGGAGAAGTCCTTATCGGAAAGCCCCCTATTTCGTGGGAACGATCTGGTTGTCAATATTGTAGTTCTGTAATATTATTTGTGAATAATTAATTATTAATTTATATGATAAGAAAATATTTATTTTGTGGATATAAAAGAAGGAATTAGCGCTGATGTGTTTTTATCAGTATTTTGTGTGAAAAATCATCCGTTTATGAATTTTGGATAATTTATGTTTGAAATTTGAAAAAACTTCCTTCTACAAAGTTGTAGAGAATTAAATTTCCTATAAAAGAACATATAATTTGTATTTTTCTGACAAAAGGGCTATTTATTATGAATTATTGAAGTTTTGGAAATATTTTTTAATAGGAGGTGGGTCCCACTTGTGGTGGCTGATGGCTTTTGAAATTTCAGCCAGGCGACGGATTTTTTTTTAAAAAAATATTATTTTATTAATTTAGTCTACTTTGGCATCCTAAGTTTTTCTTATAAATAGGGTGCTTAGGTTAGAATTGAAAATCACACCAGAATTAGAAGTTTTCTCTCTCTATAATATCGAGCGTATTTTTGTGAGTATTTAGATAGTTTGAGTGTTACTATTCAGTGCAAGTTTTTTTCAGCCTTATATCCGATATTCCAGTCAGAAGTACTGTTCTTTTGAGGTAAGGGATGTTATTTTCTTTCGTAAATGATGTTATTTTTTTTAATATCATTATACCAAAATATTGTCATGGATTTTATTATGAAATTCTTACTTTTTTTCGTCGAGGTTACTATTCACGTATACGGCACTATTCACGTATACGACACTATTCACGAAAAAAACTAAATTTTCTTCTATTTGTCCAAATTGTCTGTTATGGTTACTATCTTTGATTGAATCTAAGTTTTGAGCTTTATTCTTGAATTTTGCTCCACAAAGTGTTATTATGGAGTATTCTTGAACTTGGATAAATTAGATTGCGAATCCTTAATCTTATCCTTTATTTCACTGGATTTGTTATTTATATGGTTTTTCATCATCCTCAGTCCTAAAAGGTGATATAACTGAATATATTTGGCCTGTAGAGCAAAGATGAATGATTACCTGATGAATATCTTTGGCCGTAGTGCAAAGATGACAGGTGTTGAGATGAACATGACTACTGATGATACAAATGAATATCTTTGGCCTGTAGTGCAAAGATGAATATTTGATTCGAGATGTATATTGATTGATGTTACAGGGATAAAATATTGATGATGGACTTTTAAATCATAGAAGATAGTAGACTTCATTCTCTACTTAACTCTTCTAATGAATTGTTATTTCCGCTGCGAATATTGATCTAAAATTGGTTGTCTATTATATTTTATCTGATTGATTGAAGGCTAACGATAATTTTTTTTTCATTATCTTAGTCATAATATTCTTTACTGGGCTAGTTGAACTCACCCTTTTCATCTGTTGTCCTCTTCAGGAAATGAGAATGTTACGGAAACTAGTTGGGGGACAGAGTGATGGTCCGAGTTAGAGCAGTAGTAGTCCTCACTATTTTTAATAAATAGTGTGATAATAATTGTAATAAGGACTTAGTTTGAATATTAATATTTTTTACATATTTGTATTGACACTCACAGTTGTGTGGTCGTATTTTGCACAACCGTGTGATATAAAAGTTTGTATTTGAATTCTGTACCATGTATTTGGCGACTCAGAATGGGTTGGGTTGACTGGACCTATTCTGGGGGCGTCACATTTGTTGCTGTATTTTATATGGCATTGTAATAATTTAGTTGTGTATATTATCGTATTATATTCAGTACCATATTTGTATTGAAGTTCACAGTTTATGTGTGGTCGTATTGTGCACGACAGAGTAATAGTTGTAAATAAGAAGTTTGTATTTGAATTCTGTACCATGTATTTGGCGACGCAGAATAGGTTTTTTGGACCTATTTTGGGGGCGTTACAGTATATCCCATACCCGACCCTAACTCTATAGGTTTACAAAATCAAGTCCAATTAAGGTCTAAATTAGGTGAGGTTTGGGTGAAATTCTTAGGTCTACTTTTAATGACATTTGTATATTGGACGAATAATACATGAGTATCTCAATTAGGATGACAATTTGAACCAAAACAAATTGAGACCTATTAAATTAAATTGGATCGATCAATTTTTAATTGAACCAATGACTTGATTGGTGTGATTTTGGTACAAAATAAATAAATTAAAGGCAGTGCGATGCAATACCGATATTACTGTTGAACTAGTGGTGCACCGCACCACACTGCATCGGATGCATAAATCAATAGTGCACCGTTTTTGATTCAATATATTATACATACTAGATTGATAACCAGTTTAAGGCACGGGTTAGTATCGATAATCTATTATATTTGGTATATAATTTGAGTATAAATAGTATAGTATGGATAATAATAATACATTGAACATGAAAATTAAGGAGTTGTATGTATATCAAAATTAGTGTATACGATTTTTAATGCATGCATGTACACCATTGGAATAATGCAACAAACTATATGAAAATTTTTGGATAATTATGAACATGACATAATTGTATCAGCATAGGTGATGAGCACGAGATTAACTCAATGACCAATTAAAATGACTCAATTAATTTGGATAAGATTTCCATTTATCTTGTTATGTACTACATCCGTTCCCAAATTAGAGATACATTTTAATTTTTTAGAGTTAATTCGTGAAATTCTAAAATTCAAAATTGATATAAAGTTATTTAGTTTTAATAAAAATAAATATAACAATTGTAAACTAACTATAAAGCTCTACTAATTATCATATTTGTTGTTTTTAAAACTTGAACGAAATTTTATCAATTTTGAGTTTTAGAATTTTATAAATTAATTTAAAAAAGTCAAAATGTATTTTTAATTTTAAAACGAAGAGAATATAATATAGTAATAGATAATAAATATTACAATAATAAATAGGTATTAGTTGGTTTGGAATCTCTAACCTTTACTTTAGAAAGAAGATGTAATACCACTAGCATATTATAATAACCTTTGTTATAGTTTTCTTACATGAAACATTTGTTAAATTATGCAAATTCTTAATCTTAATTCTTGAACTATTTTATTTTGTTTATAATTATTTGTCGATGCAGTGCGGTGTGGTTCAAGAGAATGAACTACATGGTGCAATTTTGGTATAAAATTTTTATGAATTGGGATATCGGTGCGATATTGGTTTAAATTTTTTTAAGACTGATGCAATACTAAATCACTTGATAATTGCTACTCGCACTACACCATTGTCATCCCTAATCTCAAACAAGTTACGAGCTATTTAACTTTATTTCTCTCTTTTTTATTGTTGTTTTTTTTTGGAGAAAACGAACTTGTTAATTTTTAAGTACAAGTATGCCTTGTATTCATAATGGTTGTAAACTTGTAATCAACTAGGGTTTAAAACTTGTGTAGATATTTTTTGCTGATACAAAAGTTATAAAATGTCATATATATATATATATATATATATATATATATATATATATATATATATATATATAGTCCGGATCTTAATTTCATCATTTATCTAACATACCTTGCTCACCTCTCTTTAGCGACGGACCGGGCGACGGGTCGGTCCGTCGTTATATATACAACCGTCGTCTTAGCATTTAGCGATGGACAACATATAGACGACGGTTGTATATATAGCGACGGATCGAACCGTTACTCGGTCCGTCGCTAAAAGAGGTGAGCAAAGTATATTAAATAAAAGGTGAATTTAATATCTGAACCGTATCTATATATATATATATATACTCCTTTTTATTTACTCTATTAAATTTCTTATACCAGAAAAATTAAGCTTCAGCAATACTAAATGTAGACCAATAACAAATCACCAATAAACGTGATTCTTTGTATCTACATAAATAAATGTAAGTAATTATACCTTTAAATGTACGAAATGTGTTGACTATTCATTCAAATTCATTATTGTCTGACTTGAGATTGTAATCGCTATTGTTGGTACTATCAAGAAAAGTAGTACTACTACTATCTTTTACATTTATTTTTAAAATGAATAATATTAGAGACATAATTTATTTTATAATTATTTTATAATTTATTGATGTGATATATTCTATCTCAGCATTTATTTGGAGTCAAAAATTACATTGAATCAATTTGTTCATTAATATGCTGAGGTGGAGTATGTCAGATCAACAAATTATAAAATAGTTATAAAATAAGTTGTGTCTCTAACATTACTTTTTTAAAATATTATGAGATTTAAGTGGTGTTTGATTCCATCTTAATACAACTTAACGGTTCACTTTTTAATGCATTTTAATAACTCACATCTTTGTATTAAAATGTACTATGAATAGTTAAAATACAAATATAAGTCTAAACTATTTAGTAATACATAAATGTGAACTTTTACGTTGAGTTTGTGAGTTTGGAGGGAAGGGATGTGAATGAAAAGTATAGGAAGGGAAGGGACTAGAGAGAGAAAGGGATGGAAGGATTATAATTTTCCCTTGTTATGTTTATGAGTTTTAGAAAGCAAGAGAAAGGATAGGATGATTATTATATTTTTCTTGTTTGTGAGTTTAGAAGTAGAGAAATGAAGAAAAAATAATTTTATTTTTAAATTACACTATTACTATATTACCCTTATACATAAATATAATAAATGTATGATTAATAATGTCTAGCTGTTGAATTATTTTGTTCAGTCTTTTTTTATGTTTATATATATATAGGACGGATCAATGACACCATATTTTTTACACAAGTTTTGACCTAAGTTTTGGACCATTAAATTTAAACACTTTCAATAGTTCACATTAAATCTGATTTGTCAATTTAATTATTCGTTGGAAACAAAATTTGATTCTTTGTCCTCGCATTAATCACTTTTCATTAAATTCCCTTCCTTTCTTTGGACTATTTCTTTCTTTCTCCCTGCATTCCAATTTTCTCTTTCTTTCTCTTCAATCGTTCCTCCTGCCAGGGCCGGCCCTGAGGGGGTGCAGAAGAGGCGACCGCATAGGGCCTTCAAATTCGAAGGACCTCAGAATTTTTTTTGTGTATATGTAGAAAATTGATTATGAAAGTTTGATTGATGATTTTGCAGCAAAAAATACAAGAATGATGCTAGCGATCGTGTGAAGTTTATTGTCCATTTAAGTTTTAGCTACTTTTTCTTTTTAATTGATAATTTATTAAAATTTTAACTATATTTTCTTTCTAATTAATAATTTTGTTACTCAACGTTGACATTTATTATTTTAATTAATGATGAATTTTAATATAAATTGTGTTTTATATATTGGCGCTGATAAAAAAATTAGTATTTTTATATACGAGAGTGCTCCTATTTTTTTCTCGCACAGGGCCTCTAAATTCTTAGTACCGGCCCTGCCTCCTGCTATCTTCTTTTCTCTGTTTTTTTGTGCCATAAGAAATAATTTTGGATGTGTTAATTTGGTGTTTCTCAGACTTTGATTGATCACTTGATTTTAATTAATTGAAAATAATAACCTCAAATATAAATTCAATCTGTGATGGGTATATGGGGTTCATCTTCTGTAACTGTATGAAATTTGTACAGGCGGGTAGCAATCAAGTTTGAGCAGTTGTAGAATCTGGATTTGTTGTCTATAAGTAAACGATATTAATCTCAATTTTGAACTGGTTTTCTTTTTCGCTAGGAGGTAGCAGACGAATGGGGAAGTAATATAAAGGGAAAGAGATGGAGGGAAGATGAAGAGGGGATAAGGAGGAGAAGAAGAGATAATTAAAGAAAGGAAATTAATGGGAGAGAGAATAAAATTAAATTGACAAATCATATTACATCTCAACCATTGAAAATGTTTAAATCTAATGATCCAAAACTTAGGTCAAAATTTGTGTAAAAAACATGGTGTCATTGATCCGCCCCCATATATATATATATATATATATATATAAAATTAACTCTAATTCAATAAATATAATTAACTCTAATTATATATATATATACTGAATTAAAAATAAAAATTAGTACATGAAAAATAACATAATTCAAGAAGAATCAAGAATGAATGCTTAAAGATATTAAACAAGTATTAGTAAATCAATTCCATGCAATATAGATGCAAACTATAAAAAATCACATGAAAAACATAAAAAAAGATGTGCTAACAGGTTGTAGTACAAGAAAATAGACCTCGTTGTTATAATAAAATTTTATAATTATCTTATATATAAGTGGGGAAATAATAATAATTCAATATACTCTGACGTGGCGTGGGGTGGGGGTGGGGGTGGGGTGGGGAAAAGAAAAAATTTGTATTTTTAAAAATTGAGAGTTATAATAATTAGGAACGAGATTGTCACATTATTTATTTTGAAAGGTTTTTTTTTTGATAATGTAAAATATTTCATTTTCCCACCCCTCCAAATCCTCCCACTTTTGAGCCCAAAATAAAATTCCTTATCTTCCTCCTTAAAAAAACTCATAAACATGAGATTTTGAGGGATTTTAAAAGTTACTTTTCACCGAAAATGTTAAAAGTTTGTGTTAAAAGCATCATTTTCTCTAAATTATGAAGTACCATAATTTTTTTTAACATATCATTATTCATATTATAAATAGGTTGAAATTATCACCCAATCACTATCATATTTTAAACTAATATTAAGAATAAGTTTTAAATAATATAGTTTTTAAAATCACTTTAAAATTTATCTCTAATTCTCAACATACAATGTACAAAATAACAAATATTATTATGATATCATGTCATGTTGCATAGTATTACAGTTCAATTATTTAAGTTACAAAATAAGTCATACATACAATGATACAAATGTCTACAAATTCATGCGGTCAGCAAATGTTTTTTCTTTATTAATATCCCCCTCGGTCCCTTAATACATGTCGTTTTAGAGTTGTGTATAAGAATTAAAAAAAATAATGATATAGTATTAAATATAATATTAATTGTCTATAATACCTTTAAATTTACATAATTACTATACTTATCACATACTCTCTCTCATCTGTAATATTTTTTATGAGGAATAATTTTAAAAAAATTATAATTAATTATTATATAAAACAACAAATAATTAAAAAATATATATAATAATTCAAAAACGACATATATTAAAGGACGGATGTAATACAAACTTTGTTAATATAACAATATTTATTGAGTAATGATATCATCTTGGCATTAATGGCATATGACATTGTATTTTTACGATTTTGAATATATATTTTTTCATGTAATTCCAATAAAATAGTTATACTAAAATATGAAATGATGAAAGCACCTCGTCATTCGTCATAAAAGTTTTCTGCTAGAAAAAACATTGGGTAAAATGTACAGTTAGTCCATGAACTTAAGGTTATTTGGGTATTGAACCTTCTTTTTTTGGTCAACGCAAATCGAGCCCTTTTTTATCCGAAAATTTGGATATTGAGTCCCCAAGCGCCACATTGGCGTTGACTTCCTATGTGGCACTCCAGGCGCTGACATGGAATATCTGACATCGACATTTTGCAAATTAAATTTTCACATGTACGAGTTGATGTGGCAGTGTTCTAATTTTTTCTCAAAAATATTTTCAATTGCAGTATTCAAACTCCTAACCCCCAATTTGAAACTTTAGTCACATGACCACCCGAACATCATGAGCCTACCTGTTAATATTTTGCAAGAATTAACCTATATAGCGAAACAATTCCTGTCCCCCAACTAAATTAAAAGACAAAATCAAATCCTTCGATTTTCTAAGTTACCATCATCTCATCTCCTTTGTCGTCTCTCTCTCTCTCTCTCATCTAAAGCTCAAAAATTTCAGATAATAATCACAATAATAATAACAACAAAAATAATAATAATAATAACAATAAAAATAATAACACTAACACACCAAGAACACACATAATAAAATATAATTAAATTAAAATTAATAAATATTAAAATAATTAAAACACACACTAACACACCAAGAACACACATAAAAATTCAAACACACCAAGAACACAAACTAACACACCAATACACAGTAATTAACCCAATAATCTAACTTAAAAATTAAAACTAATCAATCTAAAAAAATTCATTTTCATTTTCGAGCCTAATACAGAGCCCTGTCACAGGCTGCCATTCAAGTCGGACAAGTAAGCAACCGACTCAATCCAACTCATTTCCTTGATTTTGCCTTCCGCGATTCCCAGCTCCGAAATTTTTTTGTTTAGTATTGAAATGGCTTTGGTTCTTGGACCTTGATAGAGTCCTTGGAAAATAGCTGAAATCCCTTGTTTTTGAACCAAGTCGGAACATATAAAAATCATTAAATGTAATTCATCATCTAGATATGGTGCCACATTTTGCCATTTCTCAACAAGCTTACCCACTTTATATGTCCTAGAAAATGTGAAAGCTGTTACATTTTCTGGTACTTTTACTAACCTAATCTTCCAAGCATAAACAATCCCCCAATTTCCCCCACCGCGGCCTCAAATCGCCCAGAACACATCTTCCCCCATTCCTTCCCAATCCAAATTCCGCCCCTCGACATCAACCAGAAGCGCATCCACCACATTATTCGCAGAAATCCCGTATTTTCTGGACAGAAATCCAAATCCGCCGCCAGAAAAGTGCCTGCCGACTCCCACAGTCAGGCAAGCTCCGGCCGGGAATCCGAGAGTTCTACTTGCTTTGGTAATGGCGTAGTAAGTCTGGCCGAGCGTTGCGCCGCCTTCTACCCAGACTGTTTCAATTTCTCCCCTGTAAACCTCTGCATACCCACCTTTACCAACCAAATTATCTGAAACCCATTTCACAAATTCAATTTCTTTACACAAATAGAAAAAGTTAATAGAAAAAACACACACACCCAGATTAAGAGAGGGAAAATAAAGTTAATTATTATACAGATTAATACATATGTATATCTTGAACATATATATACTATTATTATTATTATTATTATTATTACTATTATTATTATTATTACTATTACTATTACTATTATTATTATTATTATTATTATTATTATTATGGTTATTATCTGGGAAAAAGAATTGTTTTGTTATAAAATTTAATCCTTGAATAAATTTAACAGTTAGGCTTTGTAGCTCAGGTGGTCTCATGACCTAGATTTCAAGTTGGAGGTTTTTGAGTTCGAATCCATGGGCTGACCATATTTTTGGGATTTAAGTATAAAACGGTCACGTCAGCAACACGTGAAAATTTAATTTGAAAAATAAACCATATCAGATATTCCACGTCAGCGCCTGGAGTGCCACGTAGGAAGTCAATGCATATGTGGCGCCTGGGGGCTCAATACCTAAATTTTCGGATAAAAAAAGGCTCGATTTGCGTTGACCAAAAGAAAGGGGCTCAATACCCAAATAAACCTAAAGTTCAGGGACCAACTATGCATTTTGTCCAAAACAACATTAGCAATTAATATGGGATCAAAAACTAGCAGTACATGACAAAGTCCTAACTTCCATTTTAACTTATCTGTCCCATAAAAAAAAATTATTGGAAAAATAGTAATGCTATTTTTGGACGGTAGAAATCAAGGTGAGAATTGAATGATTTATTCTTATGAAATAAAAATAATTATTGTTAATATCAAGATTCGTTCACGCGTCTTAATTATCAATAGCGCGTTTAATTCTGCACAGAAACAAAGTCACACGAAAAAACTTGACGGTTTGGGTCGCCAAAAATAGTTGATATCCACTATAAGAATAAGTACAGACTGAATAAGGTTAACAATGGAGGTATTAAACTTTAGTGTTGGAAATAATGAGATACTTGATAATTATGGTGTAACCTTGTATTTATAGTGATTACACCTCCTCTTATATGCTCATCTCCGCATGAAAATAGAATTCCTCATTAGGATGGATACCTTAATAAGATAGAATTGAATATCCTTAAAGAAAGAAAATCGGACACTATCCTGACTTTTTCCTTAGAAGTTACTCCCTCCATCCCATAATAACTGTCGTTTTAGAAGAATTTTTTTTTCCAATTTATTTGTCGTTTACAACTTTTTAGGATAATGAATTATTTACTTTCCTATATCACCCCTACCTTCTCTCATTGTCCCAAGAAATTCTCTCCCTTGTATTAATAATTTTCAACTTTTCATAAAGGGGTAGTGATGGAATTTTACACAAAATTTAATTAATAAATAATAGCATTAAATAATTTTCTTAATCCATGTGCATGAAGCTAAAACGACAGCTATTATGGGATGGAGGAAGTATAAATTAACTACAGTTAAGAATCTTAGATTCCTTAAAATTCTCCGACTGTCAAATACAGATTCCTACGTGGGGAGACTTTCTCTACGTGGAGTATGGCCTGTTGAACCATCCGGGCCCAAATAATCACGCCCCAACAATTATATTTAGTTATTTTATTAGAATGTAACGAACAATTCTTATGCAAACCAAATTTGTAAAAAAATTTCATTGTGGGAAGGTATGAGATGACTCATTCCATCTAGGAATCAAATGAATCATTTTACTCATTAATTTATTTCCTTCTCTATTTTATTTCTTCACCAATTTTATTTTTTCAATCCAAACGTAGCATAAGAGTTTCGTACTACTACGTACGTTTATTCTTAATTGTAGTTTAAGAGAGAATATAAATATCACAAAATATTACTATGTTTAATTGATCAAAATAAATATGTAGATTTCACTACTATATATATTTATTTATTTTACATCCACAAATATTACTTTGATATTATCATTATGGAGAGAGTAAAATTTATATTGGTAATAAATACAAATAAAGGCCATTTAATGTAAATGATTTTACATCCACAAATTCATTCCTCTACATAAGGCATTGAAATTTCGTACCATCAACATTCAATTGCTGATTTAGAGAGAGTATTTTGACTTCAAACTAGTACTTTAATATATATATATATATATATATATATATATATATATATATATATATATATATATATATATATATATATATATATATAGGGAGTATTTCAAGAACATAACTCTTAAAATACATAACAAGCATAACATCTTTAGCGACGGACCAAATCGTCGCCTGTCCGTCGCCATAAGTCCGTCCGACACCATAGGTCTTATCCGACGGACAATATATAGCGACGGACGGACTTATGGCGACGCATTTAGGGACAGTTTGGTCAGTCGTTAAAAAAAAATTATGCTCTTTAAAAATTATGCTCTTGATCCTTCCTCTATATATATATATATATATATATGGCCGTGATATTAATTATTTATTACACCACCTAATTTAAAATTACAACTCTGAATCCCTATCTCTCTCTCTTTCAAGGTAGGTTTAGAGTAGATATTAGATACATGCATTTATTGAGGGGGTAATAACCCGGAGGAGGTTTTAATTAGTAGCTCAACAAAATATAGCCACCTGGCAGATTCATGAAGCTAATATTAATAAATGCATTTAATTTTGGTTGAAATAATTTAATACCTAACTACCTTATATCCCACGTTAGTCAATAAAAAAATAAAATCATGTGAATATAAATACTATAAAAGTCAAAAATGATAATCTAAAGTTTTAAACAAGAAGACCAAGCCAATCTATAAAATATAAATATAGGAAAAATACAAAGAAAATTTAATTGCTCTAACTAGTTTAGAAACCCAAACAAAATAGCCACCCACCCACCGTATGTTGGAGATAACTACAATAAGAAAAGAATAAAACAAACCCAATAACCATAGAATAAACTAGAGGTTCACAATTTATATATTTAATAGGATAATGATATGCTTTTATATGTCGACTCGTTAGAGAATTATAGTTTGTAATATTCTAATAAAATATTTGATATAATGTGTCTACTTTATAGTCCTATCTAGTCCCGGCAGAATCAATTCAAGTCCCGGCAGAATCAATTCAAGTCCGCGGGTTGCTGCCCGTTACTGGCTGGGTTTTAGGTTTTATATTTTTAGCCCATTAAAATTTGGGTCATTTTGGCCAACTCCACCAATGGCCTGGCCCGGCGATGACCCGATCTGTTTGGGTCAAACCCAAAAATGTGTCAAAATATAAGCATAAATCAGTGCAGGCTTGCGGGCCGAGCTAGCCCGTCCGCCACAGACCGGACTTTGGGCTTCACTTTTTCAACCCATCAAAACCTGAGCCGTTTTGGTCTGGACCGACCTGACGATGGTCCGGCCAGTTTGGGCCAGCCCAATCCGTTTGTCAAGTCTAGTCCTATCCAATTTTATATCGCAACAGATACCTATCGCAATAAATAACAAGAATATATTTAATAATCTCTAAATCTTCATAAAGGTTTCCCATTAATTTTCTAAATTATAGAAATTAAATTTAATAAATATAAAGATTTTTTTTAATAATTACTTTATAGTACTCGTTCTGTTGCGAAATATGTAATATCAATATTAACTTTTTAAATTTAATTTAAAATATTTTTAGATTCAAAATTAGCATGAATAAATTTAGTTTTAGTTATATAATTATGAAAATTATAAGTACTTAAATAGTACTGTTAATTAAAAGATTTATTATTTTTAACAGTAAACTTAATCACTTTAAATTTAAAAATATTTTTTAAAAGTATTTTATCTCACCACGCTATTGTGCCAAAAGGCACCAACTATTTTATTTTTGAGTACAATTATTTTGGAAGAATAATAATTTTCTAAATAAGATCTTTTATTATTTTCAAAAAAATTATCATAAAAAATATTGTTTTAAATTTTTATTATATATGTGTCTTTAAAATTTTATGGAGTAGTATATAAAAAATAAAAAATACTAAAAGTTTAAGGATTAATACTACTGCAGAGTAAACGGTCAGTGTCTCATTAATGAGCAACTCGCAAGGAAAAAGTTAAGGGAGAGTCTTAAATAGATTTTGTGCTTGTGTGCGCCTCGCAATAAATCACAATTGTCCAATACCCTTCCATTCCTCTCTCCCTTCCCTTCCTTATTTTCCCTTGCGAATCATTTAATGCCGCCATTACTGACAGGCCCCTACTCCTTCTCTCTCCTCACTTCCAATCCTTCTTTTCCACTCCTCCTCCTCCATTAATTCCCCAACCCCTCCATAAATACATACATACTTACAAATTCCTCATCACCTTTACTAGGTAATTTTCAATTTATTACTAGTAGTAGTATTATTTAATTAGTAGTACTAGTATTATTATATTTGTATTCACTCTCTCTCTATATATATTGGGTTTGTGTTGAATCCATCAAATTCTCTCTATATATCTCTTTCTTCAAGTTTTTCAGAGGTGGGTTTTAAAATTTTAATCTCTGTGCAAAAGGGGTTTGTTTATAGGAAGGAGAAATAGGAAGGGATGGCGATGGCGGCTGACGTCAGCTACCTGGTTCGGGCAATGAACGGGTACAAGGAAGAACAGCAGCAGCAGCAGGGGAGTGGTAAATCGAAATCCACGGCTCTGATCACCCGGGATTTGCTGGGTGGTTGTTCCACCATTGATTCCAAAGAATTGGACCTGGACTTGCAAGTTCCTTCTGGGTATGAAAAGCGGCTCGATTTGAAGGTACCCTAATCTTCACTGTTTGGTTGTTTACAAAATCTGGTAAAAAAAATTATCAGAGTATTTTGGGGTTTTTATTGGAAATTAAGAGAATTCATTTTTGATTTATCAAAATTTTTATTTTTTTGTTCTTGGGTTTTTAGTATCTCCTTATCTTTTTCCAGTATATTATTTGTCAATCAAACAGTAATTTATGAGTTTGGTATGTTTGTTTTGATGTAATTATGGGATGAATTTGGTATTTCTAATGGGGAGTTCTTTTGAATGTATATTATTATTTGGAATTTCTATTAATATTGCTTTTATTTATATTAAAGTCTATTTATTTTTTGGATTTGTAGTAGTATACTCTTATGTTCACAGAAAAAAGAATTGATTGCCATTAGTACAAAGTTATAAACATTTATGTGGATTTGATTCATTCATTTATTTTCTGATTCTTCAATTCCCTTTGAAACGTTTATGAATATTCTGTCTATCTCTTCCATAGTCTTGGATGCACGTGGACGTGATTATGTGCATGTAGAGTTACCTTTGTTTTCCCTCTCAGAATTTTCAGTGTCAGTTAATATTTTTTATATCTAAAAGAATGGCATGTCAGTACTTTTTCCTAATGAAGAAGTTCCCTCAGCAGCTTTTTAAGTTAGTAATCTATTTTTGTGATAAATGGATTGCCTGTGAAGTTTAAAGTAATGGGGTGATCATATATTAATATCATCTTGATTAATTCAAATTAATGTCTTATTTAAATCTTGCAGCAGCAGCTGTCATCATGCATTTTAGAATCCTCTTTATCTCTTATATAGCAGAGCATTTAACCCTTTATTTTTCAAGTCTGATATATATATATATATATATATATATATGTGTGTGTGTGTGTGTGTGTGGTTTTGTGTGTGTGTGTTTGTGTGTACCTATGTCTTCCATTTTTTTTCTTCCCTTTTTTGATATTTTTTTACCATAAATTATTGCAGTCAGGAAAGGTTTATCTCCAGAGATGTAACTCTCCAAATACATCTGCTTCATCATCAGAACATAAGAACCAAACCAATCAAACAGTTTCAAAGCTTCAAGACTTGAACTTTCCACTGGCATCAAAACAACCTTTGTGCCTGTTTGATGACACTAGCTTGGACCTAAAGCTTGTTCAATCTTCATCATCATCACCTTCATCAAAATACCAAAGTGTATGCACTCTTGACAAAGTAAAATCCGCGCTTGAAAGAGCAGAGAAAGAGACAATCAGAAAGCGGTCCATATCCATGTCACAGTCATCTTCACCTTCAAATTCATCGTCTTCAATCAAAGAAACTGATCATGTGGACTTTGAGGAGAAATCATCTCCCTCTTTTGCTGCTGGCTGCCCTAGTTGCCTGCTTTATGTGCTAATATCAAAGAGCAACCCTAAATGCCCTCGGTGCAATATGATTGTTCCATCACCAATGCCACTGAAGAAACCTAGAATTGATCTCAATATATCTATATGAGTAGTTAAGATAACCGTTTTAGCAGTAAGCCAGCTGATTTTGATATATTTGTATATGATAGGAAATATTTTTGTAATGGACAGAATAATGATATATGGATATATTTCAAAGCACATTGGTCTTCCTACTACTTCTTAGAATATCTAACTTCATTGCTTTTCTCTGTCTAATTTATTGTGGGTTTTTTTTCTTCTTTCTTATTTTGTATTAAACTTAAGATCAATATTCTTTTGTAATGCAATAACTGTTTACCTATGCCATTTTGCTGTATAAAAAGAATTGCAGTGTGGCACCTAACGAAGTTTGTTTCTTTTCTTTTCTTATCTTTTTTAATTTTTAAGAGTGGCATTCTTTGTTTACGTTCTTGTAACACTATTTGTTCCCAAGGCTTTGTTTATTGCACTGTATTGAAACTTGTTTGGATTTCCAATTATTGAATTATAGGATATCCGAAAGTCTGTTGGTAACTTTTTAGTTTGTTGGATTTTGTTACTGTATTTTGGATTACATATTGATCTCATCTTTCGTTTGATATGCAGTACCTTTTAAGCATTACATGTACGGTGTACCCCTCAAGGACGAAAGGTCATTAGCCCCATGTGGACTTTATCTTGGCGAATTCTCAGGTATGCATTACTCAGAGCAATAAATTTGTATAGAATTAAGCATATAATTTATTTATTTAATTTTTCCATTTTTCATTTCACAAAGCATGCAAGTCGTACATACCATAACATGCTTGTTAATTCATAAGGAATTGAAGCTTCCAGGTTTCTATTTCATACTCCCTCCATCCTAAAAAAAAGAAAGAGTTACTACTTTTATTGAAAGTGGCTTGTATTCTTGAGTCTTCAGCCCAGTAACTGTAGTATATTAAATGACTTAAAAGAAACATGTACCTACTTACTATTATCCAGAGGTGTTGGTGTACGATGCTCTGCTTCAGCCTTCATGAAGCCAATTATGTCATTTTAGTAGTAATGTTTAATTATACACCTAACAGAAATAAATGAGTATTATTTCTTCTACAATCTTGGAAGGTGCAAACCTACCTTCTGATCTGAAGAGTTGAATGCAAACTTATTCTCAATCAATTCTCTCTGAACATACTAAAATAAATTCGATCATATTCTGAAGTTTATTTATTCTTTTCTGTTGAGCTCATCAAAAAAGAGAAAAAATATATAACATATATGTATGTATATGTGTGTGTTGCTAAGGTCTTACTGAATAAGTGATTCCCGTTGTTTATCTGACTAAAGATACTCTGCCTGCAACTCAAGGTTAGGGGTATTTTATTTATTGTAAGTCAAATTTAGAGATGGAAAAGTCAGAGTTATATAGCTTTAATGGTGTTCACATTACTCAATAGATTATATCCTTTTCTACCTTTTTTTTTCTGACTTGAATTCTCAACCTCAAGCTGTTACGCCCCAGCACATAATGGCTGGATTTGAACTTAATTGTAATTAATTTCAGGTGACATTATTCATGAATAAGGTCGAGCATGCATGGATATGTAGTTTGGTCTGTGAATACATAATAATTAGGCTAGGGTTGATCACCTACCGATCTAGTTTTCATAGCAGGCTAGATCCCTTATATTGGCTCAAGATGCTAGTTTGGACTTTGCAATTGTCAAAGGTTTCTCAGTTGTCAAAAAGAAACAGCTCCTACTTAAATATGTCTCCTCTGCTGAATATTTATATAAATCCTTTAATTTTAGTCAAAACAATGATGAATATTATAAATTATCTCAAAAGTACTACTCATTATAAAATTTATTTTTTCATAATCTTTAATGAATCATCTCAATTTTGAGTTTAAAAATATATCAAATTGACTTTCAAAAGTCAATAACGATCTTATAATTTGAAACGGAGGGAGTATCAAGTTTGACTTTTTCAAAGTCAATATATGGTATTTTCATATTCAAAATTGAGGCAATTCATTCAACTCTTGAAAAGAATATATCTTAGTAGTACTTTTTTGATACTAGTCTACGATTTTCATAATTGTGTTGTGTAAAATCAAATGAATTCATCAAATTTTGAATTTTAAAATATCTCAAATGTCATCAACAAGTCAAAATTGATCCTTTATTTACATAACTCTCTAAAGTACTTTGACTTTTCCATGGCAGCCCTTTCTTTTTTGGCATAGTGTGATTAAGTATAGGGCTTTATGCTGACTATAGTTAACGTGCTAACTAAAGATAGGTGAGACTTTTCAAAAAATTCTTAATCTGATTCAGGATTGGGGGCAAAGTAAATGGAGTTGGGAATAAATAAAATGGATGGTGCAATATATATGTATCATCAAATAAACTTGTTTTTTGTGTACCTTAATCTGAGTTTTAACTTTTTGACCAGGTAATTTTGTCTTAAATAAAATAAAAATTTTAAGGAACAAATATGTTTTCTAGTTTTTCACTTCAGTTCTTGAAATATGCATAGGTGTGCTTAAGCACAAATTAGTAAATTACACAACACTAGGTCAATCTGCACACGCATTTGCATCCAAGTCTGCATGTGTGTGTAAGTTGGAGAGAGATTTAATTACTACCATCATTTATGGAGAAACAACTTTTGTTGACAAAGTTTTAAGAGTAGCTGATCATTAATAAAAAATCCATTAATTTTAGAAAGTGACTTGTATCCATGCAGTTGAGTGCTCATGCAGCAAGATGTCACCCTTTACTAGCTTCAAGAACTTTAAAGTTACATAAATAGATCTTTTACCAGTCTTTTACATCTCTACCGACTCTTTCTGGGATGAAAAAACATATTGTGCCTTATTTGATAAATGATTGAAAACAGAGTCCACCTAAACTCTGTCATAATAAGTATAGTAACTTTATGATACTATCTCCGTTTCTTAAAGAGTGCAGTTTTAGTCCAAAAAAATTATTCCTTAAAGAATGCAGTTTTAGGAACCCAAAGCCTTCTTTTTCCAAATATGCCCTTGTTTTAATTAATGCACTAAATGGGGAAGTTAATGCACTAAAGGAAGAGAAAGGCTAACTTTGTCATTTTATCCCACTTATTGATTTGTGTATTTTTTGCTAAAACTGCACTCTTTAAGGAACGAAGTTAGTAGCTTCTATCATAAGGTTAATTTATATGGGCATTTACTATAGCAATTCATTTACATACCTATACTTCAATTAATGAAGGTTATAGTTGTACTCCATATGCTATGGCCCTTTTAAATAGGCAGACCTACCATGCAGTTAATGTTAAATTAGGCCATTACCAATTATGTATATGTTGGTACATTAAATTTAGCCAGCCACCACTTGTAGGCTAGTCAGTTAATCAGATAGATCCAATTTGAATCTAACCTATCACCTGGATTTGGTATTTTGATCTGTGGACTGAACCCAATATGAATGATCAAATATTATTTATAGATATAAATTGAATGACTGTAATTTTTTCTTGCTTCATATTTGTTGCATCCATATAATAGTTTACTTGTAAGCTTTAGGTTCTTAATAATGCAGGTTGTTATATGTGGATAAATAATGTCATGAGAACAAACTAATGATGTTTAAGACAAGTTTAATGCCTTTTAGCATATTTGTTAGTGTATTGATAGCTTACTTAAATATGAATTGAATGATACTACTACTTCAAATTTATTGCAAGTTTTAACTATAGTCTGATTGTAACATTATAAATAATTTCATCTTGGTGCAGATTATTATTTATGGATTAAGTAATGTTATGGGAATATGGGGATAATCTACTGGGGCCATAATACAAATCTAGCTTCTATGGGTTTGGTGGCCATACAGCATACTCAAGGTAGTTTGACTTTTTCCTGTTTACCAAGTGTCAATTTTGATTGCAATGGGAAGATAGATGTCTAAGTTTTATTACAAGTTTTGATGCTCGAGTACTTGTAGTTTCTTGAATTCCTTGATGAAATGGCCAATATGGATAGATGTTCATCAATGATGTTTTGATCATTATTGATTTATTTATAACATGCTCCGGTGAGACTGGCGTAATTTTTGGCAAATCTCCCTAGACCATGCTCTTAGGCATGATATAAGTCTGGACAGCTTTAAAATGCAATGATCGTTCCTCCGGTCTCTAAGTTAGAGTATACAGGTTTTGTTGTACTCCCTATGAAATTTATATTGTTAGCAGCAACTCTTCATTTTTTTCATATGTTTTAGATTAGCAATATTACTGATGATACACACATAAACGGGTGAAATTACTTGTGATTAATAATAAACTACTATAATTATGAGTTCTCATTCATTCTCTGCTGAACATTTCAGTACTTCTAAAAGAGTAAAAGAGCCAGTAAAGCATAGGAGGCTTTAGTACTCTCTATTATACTCCTTCCGTTCCATAAAAGAGTCTCGTTTACAAAATTTGCAAATATCAAGAATATATTTGTGTTCCGTGTATACACTTGTTAGTTTAGTAGTATGGTATAATAATGAAAGTATGATTGTAAACTAGAGGGCATTGTGTCATTTATATTACTAGTAGACTCTTTCGCGGAACAAAAAGAATTAGTAAATAAGACTTTTTGTGGGACAAAGGGAGTAACGTGTCACACGTTAGCTAGGATTAGTCAATGTAAACTATTATGAAGGGAGTTTTCGATTCTTCTTTGGCTTTTATCATCAGGATGTGTTGCACTCATGATACATACTCATTTGTCTTGAATTATCTCTCTCCCTAACCATAAAACAAGGCTCCTCCTCATCTTTAATAGTTGTGTGTCAATTTTTAGTATAAAGTTTGTTGACACGGCCAATTTTGGCATAAAGGAAATTGATATTTCCACAACACTTTTTGATATTTCCACATGAAAAGTGTGGCTAGCGACGGTTTTCATGTGGAAATATCATTTTCTGTTGTGGATTTATCGGTTTCCTTAAATATAATATGACGACTCTGCTCTGTGTATTTAATGTTTATCCACAATTGGCTCTTCTTCAGTTTCAGTCATATGGTTGAATGCTCATAAGTTTTTGTCAAATCTCTCATTTCCTAAGTTCTATTGTTGAATTCAAGAAGAAAATATATTGGAATGTGGTTGCATTGTATAAATGATTGAAAACAGCATTTACCTAAGTTTTGTCTGAGAGGTACATGTCCATGCTTGTTTCATGCATTTGTTTATGGCTGGGGGCGGTTTTTTGTCCTATAAACCTAACACATGATAAATGAAATTTATGTTTATAAATGCTGTTTCATGTAGTTGCCACCCATGACCCACGAGTGTGGTGGTGAGAAAATACTACTCGCTCTGTTCCATGCAAGTCCATTTTGTAAAACTTGCAAAATTCATGGATACATTTTTCTTCCATTTTTGTTTTTGTAAATATTAGTGTTATAGAAAGTGATAATCCTTTTTGTAGAACAAACTTTTTCGCAAGTGATATTTTTTTTATGGGATGGGTTTATTTTTATTTTATTTTATCTTTATCATGGAAGGGGAAAAAAATTCAAGCCAGGGGAGGGGCCACTAGAAAGTGGAACAAGCGAATGCTTGAAATTTGAGTTTTGCTTATTTGATCTGATGATAAATTTATGGGTGGATTATTTTCAAGGGTTGGTGAATTGTAAAATTAAACTGTAACTTTAATGGTCAGCTACTAAGAAATGAAGACATTATATTATGCTGCTGAAAGTGAAAGCTCATCCATATTAATTGCTTTGGAGTTTAGAACAAGTCTATTTTATCTGCACTGAAAAATCTCCCATAAATTTTACTCATCTGCAGGCTTCAGTTTCAGAACTGGATTTAATTTGCTTTTTTCATTTTTGTTTCTTCCAAATATGTTTCTAGACATGGAATTATTTCTTAATATTACAATTTGCTTGTGACATTACTTACTAGTGATTCATCAAAGGCCAATGATAAAGCTTCTGAACAATATATGGCCAATGTTTGCTTTTAACTGCTTGCATGGACTGGAATGATTGGGAGGTTTTTCTGCTTCACTTCTTATATTTTGTTTGTCCATATCATTTTGAACACGTGTGTATATTAATAATATAGGGGACCGATCCAACTTCAGAATTGAATAAGAGATATTATTCATCCAACCATTCAAAACAAATTAAAATGGTTCAAATTGAAAATGGTGGTTGTTGTTTGTGAGAAATGAATAATGACTGATGGTCAGTTGTTCATCTTTCAAACTTTAAAAACTGCTCCAGATTGAAAGAATTTAAAGAAGCTCAACCACCTCTAATCCAAAGTTAGATTATGTTTTTCATTACTAGAGCAATTCATTTATTGCAAGTTTTAACCCATCGTCTGATTGTTGCATTACAAGTAATTTCTTCTTGGTGCAGCTTGTTATTTATGGACAAGTAATGTTATGGGAACATACATGGGGACAGACAATCTACTGAGGCCAAAACACAAGTCTAGCTTCTATGGGTTTGGTGGCCATAACAGCATGCTCAAGGTAGGTAGTTTGACCTTTTTCTGTTTACCAAGTTTACATGTTGATGGCAACTGGAAGATATATATATATATGTCTTAGTTATACTACTAGTTTTGATGTTCATCAATCATGTTTTGATCATTCATTTATTTATAGCATGCTGGTGGGACTGGCCAGTAAAAGAGCCAGTATAAAAGAGTGTCGTTACAAAATTTGTGAATATTAAGAATATATATTTGTGTTCTTTGTATACCCTTAAAATAATAAGTTGTTAGTTTAGTAGTGTGGTATGATGGTGAAATTATGATTGCAAACTCGAGAGTTAACATTGTGTTATTTTATAGTACTTATCACCGAAAAAAGAATTCACGTGGCACACAAATTTGGCAAATGAGATTCTTTTTGTGGGACAGACAGAGTAACTTGTTACGTCATTTTATATGTACTCATTTGTCTTGAATTATCTCTCTCCCTAACCATAAAACAAGGCCCCTCATCCGTTTTGATAGTTGTGTGTTAATTTTTAGTTTGACATGGCTAATTTCGATCTCTTCATCGTTCCGCTGTCCTTCAATATGAGATGACGACTCTGCTATGTGTTTAATGTTTATCTGCAGTTGGCTCTTCTTCAATTTCAGTCATATGGTTGAATGCTCATAAGTTTTTTGATGGTTGAAAACAGCATTTACCCAAGTTTTGTCTGAAAGGTACTTGTCCATGCTTGTTTCATGCATTTGTTTATGGCTGGGGGGCCTGGGGGTGGTCTCTTATACTACAAACCTAACACATGATCAAATGAAACAATAAGTATATGCGGAAAATTGGACTAGAAGAACAAAATGAATTTGTTCCTGCGAACAAATAGATTGTATTGTCTATTTGTTCGCGGGAACAAATTCATTTTGTTCTCCCAGTCCAATTTTCCTGTCGGCGTAGAAGTACTCAAAATGAAATTTATGTTTATAAATGCAGTTTCATACAACTAGGCCTACCAAATCTTGATCTTGATTTGCTTCGTACTAATTTAATGGATCAGAGCTCCATATTCTTTGATCCAATGATTTGTTGGATCAAAATTTTAAATGGATCAAGATTTTGATCTAATGTAATTTGACACATTGACAGACCTAGTTCCCGCCCATGTCCAAACTACTCCCTCCGTTCCACGCCCAATTTGTAAAATTTGTACAATTCATGGATGAATTTTTCTTCTATTTGCGTTCGTAAATATGAGTGTTTAGTTTACTAGTTGCGAAGTGGTAGCGAAATTATTTGGTTATATTTTAGAATATTATGATTTTTTTTATATATATATTTACCGTCAATAGAAAGCAGACTCATTTTATACAACAATTTTTTTCGTAAATGAGATTCTTTTTGTGGATGGAAGAAATGAAGTGTTTAATTTTTTTTTAAAAATATATATATCATAGGGGGGGAGGGGGGGTGGGGGGGGTGGGGGGGAGGAATTCAAACCATGTGCCACTAGAAATTGGAATAAGTGAATGCTTAAAATTTGAGTTTTGCTTGGATGTTCAATTTATGGGTGGGTGGTTATTTTCAAGGGTTGGTGAATTACAACATGATATTATGCTGAAAGTGAAAGCTCATCAATATTAATTGATTTGGACTTTGGAACAAGTCTATTTTATTGCACTGAAAATATTGAATATGGAACATCATAATAACAACGTGGATCAAATAAATTGGAGTGGACGAATTTCTGTCTTTAAATGTTTTCTTGTGAGTTTATTTCATTTTTATTATTTCACGACTCTCAAATAATTTATTATATAAAAAAAAGTATTTTACGTTCACTTCAAATTGCTTGCTTGCCTTAAGTCGCCTTCCGAGTAAGAAATATATATAGGAAATTGATATTTTCACAAATAAAAATGTTAGTTCCACAAGGTTCTTCTCACGTGAATAGTAAGTGGGGTTCAATCTCGTGTGAGAGAAACCTTGTAAAACTAACATTTTCACGTGTGAAAATATCGACTCCCTATATATTTATACACGGAAACAAGTATGTTTGGGCAATTTGGTCATAAATATTACCCAATTATACAAAAGAAAGGAAAATGACAAATTTTTTTTGTGAGAAATGGATATGACTAATGGGATAAGACTATTACAATAAAAGTCATTCTTGATCATTCTATTTTGGCCTATTTTGCCCAACCAAAGAGCAGCATTAGAGTTGGGCTTATTTATTCTGGAGGAAGGAAAAAGAAAAAAAAAACAGAATGTGAGTTATTCAACTAAATTTTATTGACTTGTTGTCTTTTTTATATGAGGATGGCCCAAGAATAAGAAAACTGGATCAGGTTATTTTGAAGTTAACTTCATGGTAAATTGGTCAATTGATTAATATAGTGCTGACACGTAGAGAAAGATCAAGATCACCTCCCGATATGCGTATCGACACTATATTAATCAATTGACCAAAATTAACTTCATGCTAACCACTCACGAGAAAACTGATTAATAAGTACTCATATGGTACCACATAATTTTCAAATGCTACCAAGATAAACGGCTACCCTTGCAAAAGGGATGCAACAAGTCATCCACATTGACATTTATACATTAATTTTTTATTGCCTATTAGATCTTGGAGAAGGCAATATTAAGTAAAGAAAAAGGAAAAAATGTATATACACAATTGTGTAGTATATAATCGTCTATGGTGACGATTTTTTTGGACTATAACGACGATTCACCCGCCGCTATAGTTATTCTGGTCTATCGTTATACCATACTTAATATAAATTTACGGCAAATTGTATATTAGATTGATAGAAATTATAAGAGGGTTTCACTTATTACACATCTATTAAAAAAAAATTATTACTAGTACTCATCCACATAATTGACAATTAAATAGCGGATATAAACATTCTCAATATATATCATTTTCCTACCTAATATTTATGACCACATTGACATTTATACAATAATTTCGTGTTGCCAAAGTCAAATAAATTATTAAAAGGGAAAAACACCATACAATTTAATTAGTAGTGATATGTGTCTATTACACGAGAATAAACAACACTAGATTTAAATTAATTAAAGAAGCTCAACCACATCTAATCCAAAATAATGTTATGTTTTTCTTATTACTTTAGGCTTGACATATGTTTTTATAAAATTATTAAAAATATGTTTGAAAAATAAATGTGTACATGACTTTTATTTATAGGGCTATAAATTACTCATCCTGTTCCACAATATATGACTTATTTTGACATCCTAAAAAAATCTTCCATTTCAAAAGCACAAAATTTCGCTTGCATTTTCAATTTTTTACCAAGATTTAGTAATTGTATGATAAAAATATAAGATTTTTGTATTTGTTTTGTTTTAGGTTGGGGAGGGGATAACTTGATCCTCCTCTATATTGATAGAAGTGAGTTATACCAATGAACCAAGTGACCATCATCAGTAATACGAATATAACTTGGTTAAAATAAAAAACGAAATAAAAAGATGTAATCATTAAATTGAAAGTAGAGGGACTAATTTGTAAAAAGTTGAAAAGTTGTTCTCTCCTGGCTTGAAAAGTTGAAATACTGAAATTGGAATCAAAAATATAAACTGGGAAGAGAAAACAGGAGATAGTATTACCGCCAGAACTCCTGACAGATTTCCTGAGGATGAAGTTCAACAAGTATCAGACGTGGATTTGGAGTACGTTAACGCGAATCGTGAATATGGTGGTTTTGTCTACACTTTGGGTACCCAATCCATTATTAGGTTAATGGAATTTTATTTTAGCAGCTTAGTTTCAATCAACATAGAGTGTATTTTATGGGATTATAAGTCTAAGAACTGTGTTATTGCTAATGTTTTGGTGTATGATATTTGATTAAGAATGTGTGACTACTTGAAATTGCATTTAGGATAAATGTTTAGTGTCTTGTGTCTCGTTCGGCAATGCTATATATAATTTGTCATTTTAGTTTCACTAGACAATGAAAAAGAATATAATTTTCTATTGTTTGGAGAATTAAGAGTATCACATTTTGTATGTTAGTTATTTGACATTATACTGCAGAAAGTTTAATTGCTATAGGAGGGAGGGAGGGAGGGAGGGAGGGAGGGTCAGGGAGGGTCAGGGAGATGTTGAAAGCAAGGTAGAAAATTAACTTTTGGGACGTTCCAAAATGAGATTGTAATTGATTTTTTCAAAATAAATGGACTACCCCTCGAGATTGTGTTGCGGATATGTTCTCATTTTGGCCCTTAATACTTTAAACTCGTTTTAGTTGCGTTTCAATTGCCGTTGCCAACTCAAACTTTCCTTATTGAATAACCCTGACTCTTATAACTCCAAGGGGTGGGAGAAATGGTAGAGGTTCCAATCCCTATACTTGGGGCTTATCATAAAAGAAATTCCTTTTTTTTGTTGTTGATAAAAGATGAAGTTTTATTAAGTTTAAAGAGAGAATAGAGTACAAAATGGGAGGAAGAGGAGTATTCAAAGAAATACAACAGTGGAAGCAAGCAAAAACTAATGAAGAACTACCCACCAATCTCTATGAACATCTAAAGTAGGAACATCTCTAAAAGCCCGAATAGCTGATGCGCAGGACCATTCTAGAAATGAAAACCTATCTCAAAGAAAAAGTAGAAAGAGATTGCCAGAAGGCTATCACTGAAGATTCTAGATTGCTTTTAGTCCAAATGCCCCACATAATAGCAAAACAAGAACACCTTCAAGAATCTTAGCAAACTTTTGTCTTCCAAATCCCCAAAACCTAACTCAAGGCTCATGGCAATATGAACTTTCCTTGCACATTGCACAAATATCTATCACAAGCTTTTTGTGCGCCTTTGCAACAAATCATCAATATCAAGGCGGTTGAGAATTGCTAAGCAAGTAAAGGCCTTAATTTTTGAGGTATTCTATTTCTTCCACATATAAGAACATAGTCATTGGGAGATCAAATAAGAATAAGAAAATAAGAAGGAAAAAAAACACTTTGATGATAAATTTTCCGAAAAATTTAATGACCCCAATCTCCTAACAGGAGTAGAAGGAGAGCAGGTGGAATCTCATTTTTGGAAAAAAGTGTGGTGGGTCAGCAAAGACTCGGTAGCATCCCATATGATATTATCAGAGGCGGAAGGAGGGAGGGGGGGGGGGGGGGCGGAAGGAGGGAGGGGGGGGGGTATATATAATATATGCAGACCGGAGGGAGGTATATATCATATATTAATTATAGTCTGTGCAGCAGTAATGAGATGACCAAGTGGGTTTAACTTTTAAAGAGATTTTTTTTTTAACTTACTAAGTTTTAAAAAAGAAAATTACCCTTTTAACCCAGCAGGCCAACACTTCCTTTAAACCCTTTTTCCTTTTAGCAATGACCAGTGAGTCTTATTTCCTTTTAGCAAGCATGTCTCGTTTTCTTTTTTTCTTCCGCCTCTGAAGTGAACCGAGCACCTCCTCTTTATTCTCTCCTTCCGCCTCTGCCAGCAGGCAACGCCGATCGCCCCTCCTTCGATAATCGCCGCTGCAAGCTTGCAAATCGTGGCTCCTCCGCTTCGGTAACGGTAAGTTTTAGTAGTTGTCAATTTAATTGAATATTTGATTTAAGGTTTTAAAAAATTAGAGATTTGTGGGTTATTGTTGATATTAGTTAAAATTGATACAAATAAGGAATTTTGTGCTTAATGTTGTCATTAAATTAGAGATTTAGAGTTTGTTATGCCATGAATTAGAGATTATGTGTTATTATTCTTGAATTGATATTGTATATTGTTTGTGAACTAATTGAATTAGGTTAGTTGATGAAATTATTATGAAATGTTTAAATTGATGAAATTATTGTGAAATACTATAATTGGACAAAATGAAATTATTAGCAATTGATGTTTTTATTTATTCTAGATTATGGACAAATACGTGATTAAGCGACCAAGAACTGTTAATTCTTCTAATAATCAATTACCAAGTTCCGAAGCAAGTGGTGGTATAAGAAATTCACGTGTGGAGTTCAATCCGAATGATATTGTTAGTGATCCAGGGTTACGTAAATCAATTGAAGACTTTGATATTGTGATTAGAGATCAAGTTCGAAGAGAGTATTTGACTAGAGGTCCATGTCAACCAATTGCTTATAATTATCCCCAAAAATACAAAACTAATGTGAAGAGAAGCTTTCGGCCCTCTTGGTTTAAAATTTTTGAGTGGTTGGAGTATAGCATTTCAAAGGATGCGGCCTTTTGCTTTTGTTGCTATCTATTTAGCAATTCAAACAGAGTAGATGATGCTTTTACAAAAAAAGGGTTCAACAACTGGAAAAAGGCATTGGAAAAATTTCAAGAACATGTGGGTGCTTCGAATAGTGCTCATAATGATGCTAGAATACGACTTCAAGGTTTTCAAAATCAAAGGCAAAGTGTGTCACATATATTACTAGCACATGGGCAAGAGATGGAGGTTGCTTATCGCACCCGTTTAACGGCGGCTTTGGATGTCACACACACTCTTTTGAAGCAAGGTTTGCCTTTTCGTGGACATGATGAGTCATCGACTTCATCAAATAAGGGAAATTTCCTTGAGTTTTTTGAGTGGTACAGCCTACGAAATGAAGACGTAGGCAAGGTAGTTAATGAGAATGCTCCTGGAAACAATCAAATGACTTCTCCAAAAATTCAAAAAGAACTAGCAAGTGCTTGTGCTGTGGAAACTACACTTGCCATCATCAATGATATTGGGGACAAAATATTTTCTATTATGGTTGATGAGTCTCGAGATGTTTCAATAAAGGAGCAAATGGGAGTTGTTTTGAGATATGTAAACAACCATGGAGATGTGATTGAAAGGTTTCTTGGTGTGGTACATGTGCCTGACACTTCATCTATTTCTTTTAAGAATGCTATTGATGAATTGTTTGCAAAACATAAATTGTCATTATCAAGATTGAGAGGTCAAGGATATGATGGGGCTTCAAATATGCGAGGCGAGTTCAATGGATTGAAGGCACTTATTTTAAAAAAAAATCCATATGCAAGGTATGTCCATTGTTTTTCTCACCAACTCCAATTAGTTGTTGCTGTTGCCAAAAACAACCGTATTGTGAGTGATTTTTTTCAATATGTTACTATGATTGTGAATGTGACTGGAGCATCATGTAAAAGGAAAGATAAATTTAGACAACTTGAGTGTTTGGAAAAGGGAGAGATAGTTAGTGGTAAAGGAAAAAAAATCAAGAAATCAGTTTAAGACAGCCAGGAGATACTCATTGGGGGTCACATTACATAACAATAATCCGTCTTATGTCTATGTGGACTTCGTATTACAAGTGCTTGAAAATTTGCATGATGATGGTGCTTCTGATAATAGCGGTATAGCCATAAGTTTGATTGATAAGATGGAGAATTATGAATTTGTATTTGTGATGCATTTGATGAAATATTTATTGGGAATCACAAATGATTTGTCACTTGCCTTACAACAAAAAGATCAAAACATTGTACATGCTGTGAGATTGATTGAGGTAATGAAAGCTCGACTACAAGATTTTAGAGAGGCGGAATGGGAGAATTTTTTTGAAGGAAGTCAATATTTTTTGCGAGAAGAACATGATCCTAATAATTAATATGGAAGACATGAGATCCCGCGGTCGTAGCAAGTGCAATGGACAAATTATTACTAATTTTCATCACTATCGTGTTGAGATTTTTTGTCAGGTATACATATAATCTCTATAAATCTTTTTTCATTATTCCTATCCAAGAATTTATCTTTTTTGTTGATTTTTCATTATTACATTGTAGGTTGTTGATTCAATTGTTCAAGAGATGAAAAATCGTTTTTCAGAGGCAAGCACAAAGTTACTTTTATGCATATCATGCCTTGATCCAAGTGATTCGTTCTCTAAATTTGACAAAAATAAGTTAATCTGTCTTGCTGAGCTTTATCCAGAAGATTTCTCATCGACTGATCGCATGATACTTGGGGATCAACTTGTTAATTACATTTACGATATGCGATGCGATAATCAATTTTTTGGGATCGAATGTTTAGAAAGTCTTGCTAAGAAGTTGATTGAAACAAGAAGAAATATGACTTTTACATTGGTATATCGATTGATCGAGTTGGCTTTGGTTTTACCAGTTGCGACTGCTACTGTTGAAAGAGTATTCTCTGCGATGAAAATTGTCAAGACTGACTTGCGTAATAAAATGGGAGACGAGTGGATGAATGACAGTCTGGTAGTTTATATTGAGAAGGATATTTTTTCAACAATTGAAAACGAACAAATTTTGAGACGTTTTCAAACTATGCAAAGTCGCAGGAAACAGTTGCCTCCTCTCAGTCATATAGCCGAAAGCAGCAGTTCAAGGGCCAATAAATAATTTTTTTACTGATGTATTTTGCCCCCCCTCAAATATTGTCCTGGTTCCGCCACTGGATATTATGGCATGTGGAATTGTGCCATCTTCCTTCCTTCCCTACCTGCAGTAGATTTTTGCAGTCCCTAGAATTTTTATGATCAAATACCAACACAACTGCAATGAACGAGAAGAATAATACCCCCACCACTACTTTTATGGTCTGCTTTGATTCCTATTACATTGAACTTCCATACCCATCGTTGCCACCACAGCCACCACCACCATTATAACCATATGTACTCAAGCCTTTGATCCCTATTACAAGGATAGCTCCCATGTGAGATGTGACTGATGTCAGATATTATAATTTACCAACACCTGTTACAGATAACTATGCTCTTTTTCTGCTCACTCGTAGGGGTCCGGACCCCGATAAAGGGCTTACCTTCTATTTTATTAGTAAAGGATATTTAGGCTTGGAATCTTAAGTCCGCCGTTTGAAAACTATCAAGGATTCTCTCAACACAGTTTGAATCCACGAGTGCTAATTCGGCAACTTGCATAATTCGTAAACTATGCAACGGCTATTTCAATGCTTTTTAGTACAAGCAAAAACTATGTGAACATGGTAGACTATTTGGCCATCATATTTATATCTTTTCTTGTTGGGAAACCGTCCTTTAAACAATTAAACTATCCATAAGCCGGCTTTATATAAGACTCTTCTATCTTTCGCTAGGGACCCATTTTTATACGATCCTTCGATAAAGAAGATTCATTCTCTTCATAAAAAATAGGAGGTCACCACTTCCACTTGTAATTGGGCGCTTCAGCTTAGTCATCACCACCACATATTGATCCCATATAACTTTGTTCAACTTAGCAAATCCACCACACCACTTGGCATAATATCATAAGGGGTTCTACCTAGTCTTCAGCAGCACAAATAAACCAAACATTTACACTCATTTTGGGTGAAGGTAGCATATTGTTTGGTATTTCTGGTTGGTGTGTTTAGAAATCTAATAACATTTACTATTATAAGGACAGTAAATTTTGCTGCTTAATGGTTATATCCTTTTATAATAAATAGAAGCTCCCGCTTTGTGCAACTGATAAATTTATTCTTTGAAAGGCATGTCACCCGCATTGCTGATGTGAAAGAAGATGCGCTGGAGTATTTCTGTGAGAAACGGTTGAGAAAGAGGTCATTAAGTATAGAAAAATAGGAGAATGTTCTTGAAGTTGATCCCGTGGATTCGCTTCCGGTGAGGACTTCAGATGGAAAAATTATTTTCAGGACAGGTAGTCACCTGAACTCTGTCGATCTCCTAATAAACATAATAGATTCCTTTCAATATGCTATGAAAGCTCTGCTGTAGATGGACTCAGGTCATATAAATTATATAATGTCGTCAATAAATGAGGGAATAAGATACAAAAATTGTAATACTAGTTCTTTCTGGCTTCTTGCCAATCGTGAGATTCTAATGTGTATGGTTAATGTAAACATGTTTCAACTCTTTTTATTGATATATTGGTGTATGGAAAAAGGCATCAAAAGATTTGGAGGGTGTGCTGAATGAAAGTGAAACACAAGCTTGTGGTACTAAAGGAAAGTACAAGTGGAATAGTTTATTTTATCATATGGTATTTGGCCCAGTGATATGACTCGCCTCATGGTATCTGATGTGATAAAAATATGTAACTGCAAGTGCACAGTGTCAAGTTGAAGAACTGGCAAGTACAGGTCGAATCCACAGAGACTAGATTAATTTTAATATATCCTTAATATCTATTTTAGGCTAATTAGAAATAAATATTGAGAGTTGATTAATTAGAATATGAAAACTAATAATGAGGAAACAATCTAGGAATCCGAATCCATTAAATAATAAACATAACATATAATTCAATCTATTCTATTTTTATAACTTAATTATGATTTTGATCTCCCTTCCCTTTAATTTAGTAATTTTATAATTAACGTGGGCAAGCATAGACTATGAAAATTTAAGGATTAACTATAACCCATCAAAACTTCTTTGAGCAAGCATGGATTATGAAAAACTCATGTCTTAACAATAATCTATCAAAACCTCTTAATTAATTTAAAATTACATGAGAACTATAAAACGAAGGTATTCCAATAACGAAACATGAAGGCGAAATCAATTAAACATAAAAGTATAAATAATAGAAGAGATGAAAAATATTATCATGAATAATTATATAATTTCATCTTCATCCTAGATTAAAGAAATTAACTAGACATGAAAAATATAAATTAACTAACTAAAATAAAGAAGAGAAGAAGATTAAAAATAAATAAGAAAACTCCCTTTATTGACGATTCTCTAACAAGCGTACAATGAAATAATTTAATCTACTCCTACTCCTAACCTAGAGTAATACAATACCTAATCCTCATTTCTCTCTAAAACAAGAGACCTATTTATAGGGAAAATAAATTTGTGCCATAATTTAGATACATTGAACTTGGACACTTTTATTCCCATGTAGGTTTTAACTTCCTAGTGGTAATCAACTTCTCAAAGAGATTTTCTAGATAGACTTTCTTTTCTCTTGTTGGATTTGACTTGCACACCAAGATTGTTCCACCTCTTTCCTTCTCCTTGCAGGATTCTTCTTGGATATTTCTTACATGAATAAGAGCATTAAATATCGCTTGATCACCAAGATTTTGATTTTATTGCAATAAATATTAAACCCTACAAAATAAAATAAAACATATTAATTTAATAAACTAATATAATTAAAAGAACAAAATTAGGGATAATAAAATGTATGAATTATGTGTCTATCAAATACCCCATACCTAGCTTTTGCTCGTCCTCGAGTAAAATAAAAATAAAAATAAAATAAAAATAAAAATTATACTACCCCATTCTCGTAGGAGACACGATTGCACTTAGCATGTGCAATAAGCCTTTAAATCCCAAGGTTACCCCAAGTGGACGAGTTGTGTCTCGTGAGGGTTTGTAGTGAATATACCCACAAAATTTAAAAATATTTTGGAGTTCAACAAGTCATGAAATTGAATTAAAACTTCTAAATATCCATGGGCATACATAAGCAAAATTAAATTCAAAATCACACTTTCACCTTATCAAAAATATTCAATCTTCATTCTAGACACCATCCTTCATAATATTAATTACATGTGATGCATGCATGTGTGTATGATGTAACTCTTAGTAGGGATTTTACCATGAAAATCAAGCAAACTCATTTTTCTTCTTTTTTCTCTTTTTTTTAAAAAAATTTTTTCCTTTTTTTTTTCTTGACTTGTGCAATGTCTCATTTTCTTAGGCTTTTTAGAGTTACCCATGTAGCGAGCGTTGGACCAATGACTCCCAAACCAGTTGGCTTTAGGGCACTAGGTGTAGAGACACCCCTAAGGACTTACTAACTCGAGTAACAAAGGCCATAAAATTAGACTAGTCAAGCTGCTTATATCCATCACACTTTTCAGCGTGAATATCGATGCTTCCTAAGGCTTGGATACCCAGTTATTTCGTTCAATGGACATTGAAGCAGTTATTTTTTCCTTTTTTCTTTTTCTTTCTTTTCTTTTTTTTTCAAATTTTTTTTTCCTTTCCATTTTTTTTTTGAAATTACTCGAATCATAGTTTATATCCACAACTAAGAGTTAGTGTAATCGTGAAGTGCAAAAATGCTTTTGAAATCAATTTTAGTCCAGATGGTATTTCAAACTAAGATTTCGTACTTCATCAAAGATTTAAGAGTTCTAAATCTTTCAATCTTACTCATGACTTTTAACTCCACGGACACTTATTAGAATAAATTCAATCCATAAAAAGTCAAACAAAATTTTCAATTTTATTTATTTATTTATTTTTTAAACAACATTTTCCTAAAATGAAAAAAAAATATCTAATACAATAAACAAACTCCCCCCATACCTAAATCATGCATTGTTCTCAATGTATGCAAATAAAGAAAAGAGAACAAAGATGTGAAAGAATTGTACCTTGTATGCGGGGTATTTGTTCTGCAAGAAAATGTGGTGAGAAGGAAAACAAATGTACATACCTACGAATTTTATAAATCTTAAATATTATATGACTATACATGAATGATACAAATGGGTAAGTGAGTGTGAATTTGTCATGATTTTCAGGAGGTCTAGGAAATTGAAAATAGTCAGAATTTTCATCAGAATTATGCTTAAAATGTACCTCAAGAAAATTTTCACTAACATGTTCAAATGATGGAAGAATTGGTTCACATACATGTTCTAGTTTAGTTGACTTATTTGTAGTGGATCTCAACAGCTCATTGACTTTATCTAAATATTCAGATTCATTCCAATTTTGGTGAAGATGATTTAAGAAAAAATCAATTGGATCTTTTTCAATCAAAAGTCTATTTTCAATTATTTCTTGGGTCATGGACAACTCTTGGATCATATTTACTTTAATGGGTTGGTCCAAAAAATTACTAGGTGATTTTTTTGGAATAAGTCTTTTAGGGTACGGAACTTTAGGCTTATAGACTTTTTCAACCGACTCATTAAATGTGACATGATCAATTTTAGGCATAGACTCATAATTTTTAGATTCCTCAAATTCGCTTGACTCAAACTGTGTAGAATTGAATACAAAATTTTTGTTTTCATCATCATTTCCACAACTATCAAGATTTTTAAAATTAACCTCAGAGTTACTAGAAAATTCACCCACCTCTTGTTCATTTATTATGTTTGCTAATCGACTCATTTGAATTTCTAGACGAGATATAGCTTGATCCACGCTAAATTGATTTTCCATTAAAACTTCCATAGTTTTCTCTAAGACACTAAATCTTTTCTCTTCTTCATTTGATAGTTCTTGTGGATATTAAGGTTCTGGATCCGAATATGGGTATGGATATGGATATGAACTTAGATAAGGATTTTCATTAGTCGGAAAAAATTTATTTACTTGGTGTGCATTAAAATTTTCATAGGGTTCTTGATGCCAAACAAAATTATTATTCCAACTATAATAAGAATCCATCTTTCCACAAATCACAAAACAAATAAACAGCTAACCACGAAAGTTACAAAAAAAATAAAAATAAAAATAAAATAAGAATCCTAATTCTAGGGTTAAATAAAATAAAATAAAATAAAAAACCTAAATAGGATGTGCTCTACGTGAGTGAATGCATGAATGCGACAATTAATTTTCTAACTAACAAAAAAAAGAAAAACTAAGCTACTTATTTTTTTAATTTTTTTTTTTGAGTTAAGATACAAAATACCAGGAAAAGCGCAGCAATAGTCTTGTCTTTCCGCACTGTTGATCCGCTTCGATAATCCTAAAAATAATAAAAAAAAATTAGAAAAATAAACTAACTCGAATAAATAAAAATTAAGGAATATAAAATTAAGTCTAGTCCCAGGCAACGGCGCCAAAAACTTGATGTGATAAAAATATGTAACTACAAGTGCACAGTGTCAAGTTGAAGAACTGACAAGTACAGGTCGAATCCACAGAGACTAGATTAATTTTAATATATCCTTAATATCTATTTTAGGCGAATTAGAAATAAATATTGAGAGTTGATTAATTAGAATATGAAAACTAATAATGAGGAAACAATCTAGGA
This sequence comes from Panax stipuleanatus, assembly GCA_020205555.1. Lineage (NCBI taxonomy): Eukaryota > Viridiplantae > Streptophyta > Magnoliopsida > Apiales > Araliaceae > Panax > Panax stipuleanatus. Next base: position 100,798 of record JAINUT010000483.1, read on the forward strand.
ATCCGAATCCATTAAATAATAAACATAACATATAATTCAATCTATTCTATTTTTATAACTTAATTATGATTTTGATCTCCCTTCCCTTTAATTTAGTAATTTTATAATTAACGTGGGCAAGCATAGACTATGAAAATTTAAGGATTAACTATAACCCATCAAAACTTCTTTGAGCAAGCATGGATTATGAAAAACTCATGTCTTAACAATAATCTATCAAAACCTCTTAATTAATTTAAAATTACATGAGAACTATAAAACGAAGGTATTCCAATAACGAAACATGAAGGCGAAATCAATTAAACATAAAAGTATAAATAATAGAAGAGATGAAAAATATTATCATGAATAATTATATAATTTCATCTTCATCCTAGATTAAAGAAATTAACTAGACATGAAAAATATAAATTAACTAACTAAAATAAAGAAGAGAAGAAGATTAAAAATAAATAAGAAAACTCCCTTTATTGACGATTCTCTAAAAAGCGTACAATGAAATAATTTAATCTACTCCTACTCCTAACCTAGAGTAATACAATACCTAATCCTCATTTCTCTCTAAAACAAGAGACCTATTTATAGGGAAAATAAATTTGTGCCATAATTTAGATACATTGAACTTGGACACTTTTATTCTCATGTAGGTTTTAACTTCCTAGTGGTAATCAACTTCTCAAAGAGATTTTCTAGATAGACTTTCTTTTCTCTTGTTGGATTTGACTTGCATACCAAGATTGTTCCACCTCTTTCCTTCTCCTTGCAGGATTCTTCTTGGATATTTTTTACATGAATAAGAGCATTAAATATCGCTTGATCACCAAGATTTTGATTTTATTGCAATAAATATTAAACCTTACAAAATAAAATAAAACATATTAATTTAATAAACTAATATAATTAAAAGAACAAAATTAGGGATAATAAAATGTATGAATTATGTGTCTATCAGTATCCATGAGGTCGAGGGTTCGATCATTGGTGGCAGTAAGAGGGTGTGTGTGTGGTGTGTATGTCAGTGTATCAAAAAAAAGAAAGTGAAACCACTAGCGACAATGAATGATGTTGCAGAAAACAGAGTGGTGAAGTTGACCAAAGTAGAAAAGCATGCAAGGTTTTAAAAAATTAAGGAAAGAAGCAAAGAAACAAGGGAAGGAGGTGGTGGAAATTGAGGAAGTTGACCAAACCCCTCAATCTGAAGTGCTGGTAAATTCTCCTATGCAGCTTGTTCAATTTAGTTGTTATAACCTATTGGAAAGAGAGTTAGAGACACATGCAGATGAATAAAGGTAGGTCAGTGTCCTACCTATGTGTGAGATGTTGGTAATGTGGACTGTATGCATGACTTTTAATGCTTCAGACTGTTTAGAACAATACTGGAGAATATGAACTTGTTAAACATATGGGGATAATACTTTGAGGAATTGAAGTGAAGTTGGATACACGGCGATGCTTCATTCAATGACCACATGCTGTTATGCTGTCATGTGATACTTAGGGAATAAGGCATCACCATTCACTGCTTTGTATGTTACATAAGTCGCTTCAGTGTTTATGTAACTCCCTATATACCATTTCCATTTTATACTTGGCATTGGAAGCATTTGTTTTTCATTTAAGACAGAAGCTTATGATATAATTTTGGGAAGAGAAGATTCTTCAGTAACTTTATCTGATTTTTTCTCCTATAGCTTAGCTTGATAGAGATCCTAACCTCAATACTCGGAATGTCCCTCCTCTTTAATGTAAGAAAAAAAAAGGTATTTAAATAAAAAAACTTTTATAGTTTTGTCTGATTTGTTATGCTTTCTCAGGTGTTTATGTCTCTTTCGTTTGATGAGGATCTTGGGAGGCCTGAAAGGTCAACTGCAGTTAAGGTCAAGAGCAATTTTTTAAAGAAAAGATGCACAAAAGAAGCGAAATCAATCGCCAGATGATATTTGGTGAAGATATTTTTTCTTTTGGCCATTCATTTGTGTATAATGTTTACCTTCTTATATTTTATGCAGGTCAATGCCGATTTTAAGGCTGCATCAGTGCATCCTTTGCTCAAGATGTTATGGAGCGAAGATGGATGCAGTCGGAGGCTCTTTCTGCTGTATTTGAGACATACTTTTGCATCTTAAAGCATACCATACAGACCAGGTGAATATACTAAAATATAATAGTTAAGTATACTTTTGGCACATCTTCATTTGCGTGCCACTACACAAAAAGAAGTGTTGCAATTAATGTGGGACGGAGGGAGTATATTTCATATACAAACATATTAAATCATAGTACATATCTATACACGCATATTCATATACTCTTTCCATCCTAAAACAATATCACTTTATTTATTTATTTTGTTGAATTTCTTTACAATTCGCAATGGACATACTTGAATACGTTTTTTTAAATGTTCTATTTATGGCAATAAAGTTTAAGGACTAAAATTAGTTACTGAAATAATATTATTGATAAAGATTATGTCAAGGTGTGTCTTATGCAACCCTTGATATTTGGGAGGGAAAAAAAGGTCAACAAAAAAACAAGTAATCTTTTAGTATGGAGAGAGAATCTAACAAGCAATTATGCTGCATTTTACTCGTATATCTCCTATATGCTCCTTTGTTGCTCAGATTAGAAGCCAGTTCAGGAGTTTTAGCTGGTTCTTTTATAATTCATAGACATAGCCTTGGTCTTCTTATATGAACTGTCCAAGAGGTGATAGTGGTTACAAGTCTTGGGTACCATCATTTCAAAACTGATGTTTTCACCCCACTAGTGGTGTGATGTAATACATGTTCTTTTAAAAAATTTACCCAGGATAAGCTATTGGTTAGGTGGTCTGGCCTGCAACAGTGGTCCTCTCCACCCATTTCAGCATGTGATCCCAGATGATACTTTTCTTCTTTTTGACTCTTTTTGAACCAGTTAGATGGCCTTTTCTGGCTCAGGTTAGTTTTTTTTAAGGCAAATGTAATTGTCCTTGAAAAGGTTCTTGGTAATTCAAGTTTATTGGAAGATGCACCTTTTAGGTTTTTCTGGTGCAGTTCATCTCCCAAATACCTATTAAACTATCTGATATCCTCAACTCAACTATTTGTCTTAATATGAGCCTGTCATAGTTGAGGAGGTCTAAAGCTTTTTGAGCTCTAGCTTTTGGAAATGGAGACAAACGTTGGTTTGCTCAATTTTGTTTTGGTCTTTAAACAAATTTTAACTCTTTTAAGTTATTCAAATTATACTTCAACACCTTTTGCTGGGTGTTTTTTCACAGTATTATGTATCATAGAGATTCCTTATGTTCTCTTCATTAAGCTTGTTGTGAGTTTAGTGCATTACTTTCATCTTAGATATTATATATATGTTCACAGTATCTGAAAACTTTTCCATTACCCTGTTTGTTTCGTTCAAAACTTCTTCCAGCAAAAAAGGCAAAAAGGAAGGGATTGCTGCGTCTTCTAATTAGTTTCCACTTTTTCTTTCTCATTTCTCAATGCTTCATTTCCCCCCCCCCCCACCTTTTTTGGGTGGATGAAAAAGGGAAGTGATAGTGTCCACGAGATGTTCATTTTTTTTTTCTAATCGAAAATTGTGAAGCAGGGATCAGGGTGAAGTATTAGCTGAAGCTCTGAAAGTAATGTTATGTGATGATAGACAACATACATATCATACGTAGGGCTGCTGCATTCATAAAACGTTTGGCCACATTCTCGCTGTGCTTTGGGTCTGCAGAGTCCATGGCTGGTATATTGCAGTTAACTCCTTGCTATTATTAATAATATTGTAGTTGGGTAAGTGCATAATATGCAGTTTTGTGGGAACAGTACTGCAGCTTTGATTACATTGAATCATCTTCTTCAGAAGAATGTCAAATGCTGAAATCTGTTGGAAAATGATGCTGGAATCCTTCAATCCAAAGAGTGATGTCAACAGATCCAACAATAAAAAGGAAAAGAGGAAATGGGATCAATAGATCCGGCTGACATTGGGGTCGAAGTTGACATTGCATGTCAGACTGATGAAAATGAGGTTAGACCGAAACTCTTCGAGCATTTCTTTCTTCTTGGATAAATATTAGAAAATCAGAGATTTAAGGGTAACTTAGATCATACATCCATGTCATTACAATTATATGAGCAGTACAAGAAGCAAAAGAGAGAAAAAGTAGACCAAGACCAATGTAGTATGTAGACCATGCTATTGATTATTGACCCTGGTTAATTTTGTAATTTTGGTGCCAAGGCTTTGCAAGTTTTTTTTTTGGGCTTAATTTCATTTTATCAGCTATATGGTGCATTCTTGGTGATTGTTTGAAATTTGCCAACTTTTGCCCTTTGTCCGGCTTAAATACACTTTAAACATTTAAGTTTTTCACTTTTTACAACTTCGAACTCTACTTTTTCAGTTTTAAGGCATTGAGCCTTATGCTGTGTTTGGATTGAAGAAATAAAAGTAGGAATGAAATGACTCATTCCTATGTAATAAAAAAAATTATGTTTGGTTGCGATTGGAATGAATTGAACCATCCTTCTTCTTTTTTTATTTTCGATTTAAATTTAACATTCTTGCCTCAAAGCCTTGTGAGTAGTTTTTTTTTATCATCGAGTCATGAGCGTCTTGGGGGAGGGAGAGTATGGAATAACTCATTCCAACTAGAATGGAATGAATCATTCCAATTTCCATTCCATTCCTTTAATCCAAACGCAGCATTAATGTCTTTGAATTTCTACAAAGTAAACATTTTGGCCACTGGATTTAGCATTTCTACCGGAAGAAACAAGTCATGCGACTCGTAATAAAAAGGCAATCGAGTATATATATCATTTTATGTTGGTTTTCAATTTTTCTTCTTCTTTTTCTTTTAGCACACTAATAACGTGCTATTTATGAGTGAAATTATTCAAAATACTCTCATCAAGATTAATTATTACACTGACGCGAAATATTTTATTTATTTGGGGACATTTAGGATCAATGTCTTAAAATTGAAAACTTCAAAGGGTTTAAAGTGTATTCAAGTCTTCTTTCTCCTCAATAGACACTTGAATTTCTCAAAAGTTTCTTAGAATGCTGAAATTAGGCTTTTTCTTTCCGTTAGTCTTTAGATGGAGATTCTCGTACCATTTTCATGTTATGCAATAGGGAATTTATATATTCGTAAGTAAAAGTGATTGTTTCCACAAATTCTTTCTCAAATTTCACACTTGCAGTGTATACAGATCATAAATAAAAACGAGCCCATATTTCCAAATCTGTAGTAAAGGATGTAGGGGCGGACTTAGCTTAGGGGTAAATTTTAGGGTGTTAGTAAAAAATTTAAAATTTAGATTGAAAAATAATATTTTTGTTCCAAAATTAGATATAAATTTTGATTTTTAAAGTCAATTCCCGAAATTCTAAAATTCAAAATTGATATGAAATTATTTAGTTTTAATAGAATAAATATAACAATTGTAAACTAACTATAAAACACTACTAATTATTATATTTGTTGTTTTTAAAACTTGAATAATCTTTATATCAATTTGAGTTTTAGAATTTCGCAAACTGACTTTAAAAAGTTAAAATCTATATCTAATTTTGGAATGGAGGTAGTATTAAATTCTTCAAAGTTCAAATTATATACTACCTTGATTACTATAATACTCTTTGTCCCTCTAGCTGTTTGACCTAATTCTTCCCACTAACTAGTTCGACTTTAGAGAAAATTTGATATGTTGTATTTTTTTATTTATAATTTCACAAATTTAACAATTGTTTTGAGATTTTTTGTAATTGCTTGTGGATTTTTGTAACTAATAAAATTGAGATTATCATATAACAATTTGAAATAATGAAGTCTCGAAAAATGTTACTAAAAATAATATTTAGACATTATTTTATTTTGTAATTTATTTTACTGTATTTTTATTTTTTTTGCGGGAATTTATTTATTTCAAATTTAAACCCACTGACCTACCTAAGAGGGTGGATCCGCCCTGCATCCTTGAAGGAATGGGTAGGACTGCAAGGAGTGTGCTGGATTGGGTAATCGATTCAAGCAAATACTTAGAATCTCGTTTTGGTTGTAGGAAAGTAGTAGCTGTAACAAAATCTAGTATTCTGCAGGTCCATAGATTTTCTTTTGGTCTGACAAAGTAGCAGTCATTAACAATCTTTCAAATTTTTTCTTTTGCATCTGTAAGAAGGGAATGGCCTTGCCTTGCATGATGATAAGTCTTAGCCAGGGGGTGGGGGAGGGGGTATGGGCTAGGATTCATGTGCTGGATGGATATATTCTTCTGTCATGCATCAAAATCCCTGTATTCTTGTCTAAGTAACAAGATGGAAGGAAAAAGTGACATTTTTAACTTGTTTAGGGTGCTCCCCCTAATTACTACGCTGTGGACGGTTATAAATCAGTTAGTTATTTTATCAGTAAGTTTGAAGAGAGTTTTAATCCATATTTATTAAAGCTTGTATATAGAGCATTTTAGGCAAAGCCTAACCCTTCTTTTCTTGGATCCTTCTACCATTTGAAGAACCAGAACTAAGAGCAAAAATACCTTGGTGTCTTCAAATATGCTTAAATAATAATGTAGTCTAAATCTTATTGGTGTGTTAAGGCCAAGATAACATGTGCTAGCTGCGATAATTAAGGGGTATTATTTATATATATATTTATATGGTACAAAATCTTCATGTGAATCAATCATGACTAAAACCGCGTCCTATGTATGTATATGTATATAATATATATGTAGTTCTAACTGTATATTCCTTTAGGAACTTCGTGGCTTGCCAGTTTCAAATATAATTTATTATTGAGAATCAATTTTATAAGGACTCATCGTAAACCAATATTTTTATAACATCTAATAAGAATTAAATAATTTTGTATTTTTAGAGAAAATCGAAGAATTTTGATTCGTTTAACAACAGATTATCTAATTTTATTTATCACGTGATAAAATTCATTTAATAATTTTATCACGATCAAAACTCTTTGATTTTCTCTCAAATTATAAAGTAAGAAGTTTTCGATTGAATACCGCAAAAACATGAGTTTAGGGAGGGTACTAATTAATTTCATATGGGGTTGAAAATGGTTGTTTATAAATCCGTTGCAGTTGAGGGAATCACGGCCCCATACCTGGTTCTTGGAAAATTGTGGGTGGGATAATAATCTTTTAATGGAAATCAAACCATGGGAACATGACAAAATGGAACTTGGAGTTGCTTAATTTCCCAAAGGACAAAACTTCAAAAATTATGCCTATGATAGTAAGAAATATATATAGAGAGACAGAAAGAACGAAGCACAGGAATGGACTGTCTGTTTACGGACAGGGCTATGGCGACGGTACGAACTGTTGTCATAGAACAAAAAACTTCTATTATGACGGTTTTTTGTTCTATGGCGACAGTTCGTATTGTCGTCATAGCCCTATCAAAATTAATCAATATTTTTTTTTATATATATATATAGGGTCTCCATCCGTGGCAACCGGTTGCCACATACATTATTCAGCAACCATGATCTTAATTCTTGATCTCGATATTGAATGGCCCAATTTAATTACAATTTCTTCCTGCTGCTAGATGCTCCGGCAGTAATATTCCTTAAATCCGCATGACAAATTTTCAAAAATGCCAAAAATGCCCTCCTGCCACACTGCTTGCCGGTACCAGCTGTGGCGACAGTGTGGCTATAGATTGATTCAAAACCCACTTATTTATATTAGGTATACATGGGTACACCCTCTATACCAAAAATAAGGTAAGTTTGAATTATAAAATTTATATAAATTATTTTTAGATTTAAAATTCATGTAATTTATTTTTAATTTTTAAAGAATATAAATTTATGATTTAATTAACATTTTTCAAATAATTTATAATTTTCATAATTGAATTGTAAATTTGATGAATTCATATAAATTTTAAACTCTAAAAAACAAAAGATTAATAATCTCAAATTGGGATAAAAAAAAAAGAGTTACAGGTTAATGCGAGATTGTGACTTTTTTTTTTATCAATGTAATATTTTTGAGTTTCATAAAATATAGACTCATTTTACTATTTTCTATATTATAAATTGAAACTTTTAATTTTTTAAAAATGAGTAAAGTTTCATAAAATAAAATTCAAAAAATTTAAAGTTGAAAATTTTTAATTGTTAACTTTTTTTAGTGAAAATTAACACATCTTTTAAAAAATAAAAAAATTCTAATTTTTTTTATGAAGATAAAGTTTTTTTATTTACTTTTTTTGAATCTATATTTTATAAAACTTTACTCATTTTTATAAAAAAAAAACTATTATTTTCTGAAAATAAAGTTTTATTTTTTGAATCTATTTTTAATAAAACTTTACTCATTTTTTTAAATTGAAAAAATATCTACTTTTTTTCCTGAAAATAATAATTATCTCAATAATGAGTCTATATTTTATGAAACTCAAAAATATTACTTTGATAAAAAAAAAGTCACAATCTCACATTAACCTGTGACTATTTTTTTATCTCAATTTGAGATTATTAATTTTTTTTGTTTTTTAGAGTTTAAAATTTATATGAATTCATCAAATTTACAATTCAATTATGAAAATTATAAATTATTTGAAAAATATTATTAAATCATAAATTTATATTTTTTAAAAATTAAAAATAAATTACATGAATTTTAAATCTAAAAATAATTTATATAAATTTTATAATTCAAACTTATCTTATTTTTGGCATAGAGGGTGTATCCCATGTATACATAATATATATAAGTGGGTTTTGAATCAATCTATAGCCACACTGCCGCCACAGCTGGTAGCGGCAGGCAGTGTGGCAGGAGGGCATTTTTGGCATTTTTGATAATTTGTCATGCAGATTTAAAGAATATTACTGCCGCTAGAGCCTCTAGCGGCAGGAAAAAATTGTGATTAAATTGGGCAATTCAATATCGAGATCAAAAGTTAAGATCATGATTGTTGAATAGTGTCTGTGGCAACTGTTGTCACGGATGAAGACCCATATATATATATATATATATATATATATATATATATATATATATATATATATATTCAAATACCAAATAGTTGAGTTCAGATTAACTGCTAATTTTTTGTTCTCCTATGGTTGAATATTCTGACTGCCAATATTTATATAATACTCCATATTCTTCTAACTTCTAAGCTTAGGAAAATGAAAATGAAAATGGGTCAACCAAATAAGACTCAAACTGCAGAACCGAACCAACTCACAAGACTGACTAGATCCAGTTTCCACTTGACTTTTTTGGTCACAAGGACACTCTGCCCATAATCATTTCGTTTCCCTAAATAACTCCTCTAAAGGAAAAAGTTATTATAAGGGAGAATTGATATTTCTAAAAATAAATTTAATACTATTATTAGTTTTTTTTTTACATAAATAATAAATGGGATCCACTCTGATATGAGAGAATATCTTATAAAGCTAATACTTTCACTTATAAAAATATCAATTCCCATTATAAAATTTCAAACTAATAAACGACTCAATCCATCTTATGAATACAACAATATTATAAATTTATAATAATATCATATAATGTGAAAGACTGAAATATATTGTAATTATTATATATTATAATAAAAAAATCATAATAAAAAGAATTAAAATAATAATTTTTTCAAATAAATAATAGATAATAAAAAAAATATTTGGCAAATACTTCAGAAAAACAGTCATATTTCAAAAATAAGAATCATTCTTTAACTTGGCATTTTGTGAGACTAGTTAATTTATTAAAGAGTAAGTTTATATATTGCGAAAATTTTCAGTCGAATTATAATTGCGACATATATACATACATGAAATAGGTAGGAATTAAATAATTTATTTTATCTTATCGCATACACTTTTAACTTCGCCAAATATATATATATATATATTATTCTTCATTAAAATTACAAATCCCACTTGTCAGCTTCATCTTTTGCAAATCGCGTCGAGTCGTATCATTTGATGGAAATTTTTGACTTATTTAATTCCTCAATCAAGTGATTAATAAGTTGATAATATAATCTTGTACACTAATAATACATTCATTCAAGTGTTGCTTTTAAATAAAGTTTCAGCACTTCACTCCAATCCCATGGGGGACCATTAGCCAAAGAAAATGACGATTCTCCCACTAATCTTTGTCCAATCAACGACATGATACCCTTTAACCTACACCCCAAGCTCATGTTATATACCCTTTGGACTCAAAAGATGATTAAAAATGTAATTTTTTTGTTCATAAAAAGATGATACAAAATACATAAAGCAAGAGGTAAATATATTATTTAGTGGAGTCGGACGTCTTGAGTTCGAATACCACCAACTCTAATTTGTCAAGTCAATAAAATAGTCATGGAGTCACGGACTGTCAGCGCAAACTGATTCAAAGAAAAGGGTGGTCCGGACTGAGGAATTAGTTCGATTGCGGTTGAAAAACCCCACATTATCAAAAAAAAAAGTACTCATGATTTTATATAATCTTGTTTGGGATCACTAAGAATAAATTTGAATTTTTTTTATTCTTTTTTTTTAATTTTATTTTTACTTGATGTGTAAGTTGTACTTTGTTCGTCCTTTTAAGAACAGATAGAGTAATTATTATTATAATATATTATGCTTCTGTTTCAATCTCAAAATCAATAATCCTCTAAACAATGAGAAGGCATCTTTGAAAGTTTTAGAATGTAATAATAACAATAATATTGTCATTCATTGACATTGGTACAAAAGTTAACAGTTTCATCAAAATTAAGCTATGGTACTTCTACTCTGTCACATGCATTCCAACATTATCTTGTATTTAAAAAATTCAAATCAATGGACTTTATTTCCATTAAAGAAAGCACTAGCTCCATTCTAAAATATATAAAAATTGAATTAAATTTTTTGAAAAATTAAATACATAAACAAAAATGAAAATAACAAGTGTTTGCTTGTTTTTTTTATACTTTAAAAAAGATTAAAATACAGTTTGAACCTCAAAATTTGTAGGGTAATTAAGGTTTGTGCCCCAATATTTAAAATACATATTTAAGTGCACTTCAAGAATCTTTTATGCTAAATAAAATACACTCTCCGAAATTTAAACTGGTCAAAAATACATCACAAAGTTCTTTTTAGCTCTACAAAAAGCACCACAAAATTTATTGCACTAAACAAAATGCACTCTCATCTTTGAACGGTTAAAACATCGAAAAAAAAAAATTTAGAGTGCAACCCTCAATAACCTTACAAACTTTAGGTTACAAATTAAAGTGTATTTTAGTCTATAAAATAATTAGCTTAAACAATCCGTTGACCTAAAAAATATATATATTGGATTGCGAATAGTAAAATGTTAAGGTGGGGTTTCCTATTTTGTCCAATTTCAATGTGAGTGTCAACTTCTTTATGGTTGACTGATCATAAGATTAGAAAAAAATGGAAATCATTTGATTCTGACCAAATGAATTTTGAATTCTAATAAACATTAGACTTCATGGCATGACAATGTAGACTAGCCCAATATTAAGAATTTTGTTAAAAAAAAATATAATTAGGGATGACATTATTTTCGAACTGTTTTCTAGATCAATGATTGATACTATAATCAACTCATTATTTGAATTGTTTTTTTTTAGTTTTCATACACAAATTGCAGCGAAATTGTTTAGAAGCTCACACACAAATTGAATTAATTATAAAAAAAACGTTTCAAACTAAAATGTATAATAATAATAATAATTATTATTATTATTATTATTGTATGGTCAGAGAAATCATAATCATCGACCAAGAACCAGGTGTAATTGTGACACTAATTTAGCTTCATTGACGTATGCAACCAACTTATATACATTAAAAAAGATAAACCAAGAAACTTATATAATATAATATGGTTTCTGTATGAAACGTATAAATTTGTACCCGTGGCTTACCTAATCATATTTGGTGGCACAAGTTCAAGGCATCAAACAAATCCACATTGTTTTAGGTGGGAAAGCTCCCTTTCAAAATAGAGTCGTTTACGTGACGCGATGCGATAAATTTATGGCGATTTATAATTGTCAAATTTATTAATAAATAAGATTAGTAAAAATTATAAGTGGGCTTCACTTATTACGTATCTGTTTAAAAAAATTATTATTAATGCTTATCTACGTAAATAATACTTATCCACGTAACTGATAATCAAATAGTCGACATAAATATTCGCATTATATATTATTTTTCTTCAAGATATAAAATCAAGTTTACTTTTTTAAAACATTTTTATATTCAAAATTATTGGGCTTCATTTATGTTTGGAAAACAAAAAAAATTTCTAATTAGTTGTAATAATTAAATAGTTTACAATTTTAATAATTGTGTTTAAGACTAATTTATTATATCAATTTTAAATTTTAAAATATTATAAATTATTTATAAAAAGCCAATCTTGATCTTATATTTTAAAATGGAAGAACTGACAATATTTTGATCACATTGTTCTTCACATGTATGTTTAAAAATGTCGATAATTAGATAGGTATATATTTCTCAAATAGGTACTTACACAGGGAATCAGGTTCTCAGTAATATTTGTTGGTCTCAGTATATATTGGACGGCCAAATATGTTTAGGGATTGTTTGTATTGGTGTAATTTGGTATGTTGAGAACCAAAAATAGTGTGAATTTGAGTTTAATGTCATGTCATTTAAGATCTATTTAAAAAGTCTGATATTTAAAATAAAAATTTAATATTTTTATAAATAAATGTTTTTTAACACGAATAATAAGTGAGTTTTACATTTATATATATAATGTTGAGATTAACTTATACGAATAATAAGTGGGTTTTACATGTACATCTAATTATTATTCGTTCTTAAATTCTAACAATATAGTAAAAATTATCAGTTTTTAATTGTTAAAATAATACTTTGGTAAAAATAATATCAAAACTTAAAAAATAAATAGAATATCCAATATATTTCTTTGAACATTCTAGCTTGTGCCATGTAGATATATACTACACTATCAGTCAAACAAAAAGAATATGTGAAATGTGCCAACTTTGACTAGTTATATTTCAACTTAAATTATTCATTTCATTTCTTCGTTGAAGGATTTACAGGATTTCATGAAGAAGAAAAAATTACAAACTTGAGTCAATAATTTCAACCTTTTTTTTCTTGTTTTGTTAGGCAAATAAAATTTTATTCAAGAAAAATATTAGACAGTCAATCGTGAAACGATTACACTCTATAAACATTAAAACAGGAGTGGTTAGCATGAAATTACCTTTGGTCAATTGATCAATACAGTGTCGACACGCAGACCGGGAGGTGATCTCTCTCTCTCTGCGTGTCAGCACTGTATTGGTCAATTGATCAGAACTAATTTCATAATAACCGAATCTCATAAAAATCATCATAGGTATCAAACAATATATTCTTTTTTCTTATTCTTTTTTTTCAATATAATACAATCTATAAATTAACACGTCAAAATTGTGTGAAACCAAATTTACTAATAATTTACAAAGAAATGGCTCCAAACGAAGCTGTTGCTATAACGACAAATTCATATTAATATAAATATCTGAAATAAAAGAGTGTCTATTTTATCGTTTAAAATTTTATCTTAACTATTATTAATATTTAATATAAAATTAGTCGATATATAAATTAATTTTTGCAAACAAAATATAGTACCCATCCAAACACGCCTTACTTTTCTCACATTGTAACAGGCACACACACTTCCCCTTCCATTCCAAGATGCTATAACGGCTCCACCATCAATATGGAGCATATCCTTAATATCCTCCATATATAACATGTCGATCATGCAGCTCATGTGACGAAACTACCCTTCTTGTTCCAAAGTCAATTGACAAATATACCCTTCAGTTCAAAGCTACTTCTTGTGTTTTTTTTTTGAAACAGCTACTTATTAAAATAGGATTCTAAACCCGTATTGAAAGCCACAAAAGAGCCACCGGAAATCACGGAAATTACAGAAAATGTCTAGACAAGAAACACACTTCTCAAGATAACCCCCACCGTTTCCTTTCCTACCGGTCATCGGTTGGAAGGATTTGAATTACATACACTTCTAAATGAGCAAAAAGATATATATATATATATATATATATATATATATATATATATATAGGGTTCTAATTCGGGGCAATCGATTGTCACGGATACTGTTCAGCAACCAACTTTTGTACCGTTGATCTGAAAAAGCAACGGCTAAGATCAAAAAAAATTCCTCCCTGCTGCAACAGCCTCTTGTGGCAACACTAAAAGCCAAAAATCGATTAGCAAATTTACTGTTATGCCCTCCCCTCATATATATGTATTAGCTTATTATTGTTATGCCCATTGCCTTATACGTTATTATTATTATTATTATTATTATTATTATTATTATTGTTATTAGTAATAAAAATAACAATAATTATTATTATTATAATGACAAAAATAATACTAATACTAATAATTATTATTATTATTATTATTATAATTATAATAACAATAATAATAACAATAATTATAATAAAAATATTAATAATTATTATTAGAATGACAAAAATAATAATAATAATAATAATATTAATAATAATTTATTATTGTTGTTCGTATAATTATTATTATTATTATTTTTATTATAATTATAATAATAATAATTATTATTAGTACTATTAGTATTATTTTTGTCATTATTATAATTATTATTATTAATGTTGTTATTATTATTATTATTATTATTATTATTAGTATTATTTTTGTCATTATAATAATAATAATTATTGTTATTTTTATTATTAATAACAATAATAATAATAATAATAATAATAATGTATAAGGCAATGGGCATAACAGTAATAAGCTAATACATATATATGAGGGGAGGGCATAACAGTAAATTCGCTAATCGATTTTTGGCCTGTAGTGTTGTCACAAGAGGCTGTTGCGGCAGGTAGGAATTTTTTTTGATATCAGACGTTGCTCCTTCAGATCAACGGTACAAAAGTTGGTTGCTGAACAGTGTTCGTGGCAACCGGTTGCCACGGATTAGAACCTATATATATATATATATATATATATATATATATATTGTGAATATTTAAGTCAAATTTTTTGATTGTCAGTTAAATAGATAAATATTAGTGAAATATTTTTTTTTACAAAAATATGTAATTAAGTTGAGCTATTTTATAATTCTTACCAATCTTATGGATTTATAAGTTTTGCAATTATAATTAGACATAATTTTCGCAATACATAACATAACTATAAATGGGCAGTTTATTTGAAATGTCTATTAAAAAATTATATTTTATATATAGAGAGTAACTTAGAGGATGGATCTAAAGTACTTTTCTTAAATAACACTCTCTTCTAAATAGCACTCTTTTATTAAAATTACGTCGTTTTAGAGATTCTTTTAAAAAATAAGTGGGACTGCGGGTGACATTTTTATAAATAAAAGAAAAGCAAGTGGGACCATTCTATTTTAATATTATTTTATTTTTTAAAAGAATCTCCAAAACGACGTAATTTTAATAAATGAGTATTATTTAAGAGAGAGTTATATTTCAAAGGAATGCTTTAGATCTGTTCTGATTAAACTTAATACATTGACAAAAATAATGTAGACGCAAAATGTGTTAGAATTATGATACATAATTAATGAAGTAATTATGTTGATAAAATTACTATCATTTCAATAATACTCCTTTAGTTCCTTTTTAAATCTTGTTTTAGAAAAGTGTTTTTGTCTTTTAATATTTGTTGTTTAAAATTTTTAATTAAACATTAATTGTTTAGTTATCTCAACTACTCCTATTAAATATAATTTTGGTTCTCTCACTATTTTTTTTCGAATAAATAAGATCTTTTTTTCAATACAAAGACAATATAGACAATTGACATTAAATAATTTAATGATATATAATCATTTTCTTAATATTTGTGCACAACTCTAAAACAACATATATTCAGGGACGGATGGAGTATTTTATAATCTTAGTTCTGCTGTATATAGACCTGGGCAAACGGGCCGGGCCATCGCCGGGTCAAAACGGTCCAGATTTTAATGGGCTGAAAAAGTAAAGCCCAAAGCCCGCTTTTTGACGGGCGAGCCGGCCAGCCCTGCGGGCCTAGATTGATTTATGATCACATTTTGACATATTTCTGGGCTTGATCCAAACGGGTCGGACTATTGCCAGGTCGAGCCAAAACGGGCCAAGTTTTGATGGGCTGAAAAAGTGAAGTTCAAAATCCGCTTTTTGACGGGCAGGCCGACCCGGCCCGCGGACCGATTCGATTTTGCCAGGTCTAGTTGTATATATAATGTTAGAATATTCGATTTAAACTCATAAATGTTACTTTCTCCGTTCCTTAATATAAGTCGTTTTAGAGAAATATTTTTGTTTCTTAATATAAGTCGTTTGAAAATTTCAAGTAAGTATTAATTGCTTAGTTTTTAATATTACTTCAATTATTAAATATAACTTTGGTTATCTCACTATCCTCTGTCCAGTAAATAACACACTTTTTTTTTAATACAAAGACAATATAGACAATTAATATTATATTTAATATTTTACAATCATTTTCTTAATACTCCCTCCGTTCCTAAAAGATCGTCGTTTAAGGTTTTGGCATATGGATTAAGAAAGTCAATTAATATTAGTAAAATTTGTTTGAAATTCCATCACTACCCCTTTATGGAAAATTAAAAACTATTAATACAAGAGAGAGAATTTATTGAGACAATGAGAAAAGATAGGGGTAATATAGAAAAGTTAATAATTTTTTCTTTTAGGAAGTTGTAAACGACAAATATTTTGGAACAAATTTTTTCTTTTAAAAACGACAATCTTTTAGAAACAGAGGGAGTATTCGCATAGGCTGAACTAGGGGGCCCTAGAGTCTGAAACATGCTAATGTTAGTTAAACTTGATCATTGTTATGAGATGATATTAATTCATTTGCTTCCCAATGTCCTTTCAATTATAATAAATTAACAATATTACTATAAGATAGAATAATGTTAAATAAGTTTGATGATTAATTAATTAATATTGCATTCATTTGTCTTATTGACTTAATCATACATTGGTATCAATTTTTTGTAAATGAGAATAACTTAATTCATTTTCTTGCTTTAGTGACTTCTCTCAGTTGTCTCCAAGAAAGATGACCAAAACCACAATATAAGATTTTGAATATATAATATTATAATTTCTAATTTATCTAAAAAAGTAGTTAATCAGTTGACTAAAAACTTCAAAGTCTGATTAATAGTTCTATAGTTCGGGGCAAATTAAACATATATATATATATATATATATATGTATTTAAAGTCATTAGACTCACAAGCGTTGAAATAAAATGTTGTGAAATATTATAATTGGGCAGCGACAATAAATATTTTTTTTACTGATATATTTTAACCCTCTTTAAAAATGTTCTGATTCCGTCATTAAATACTTATGCATAACTCTAAAACGATATATATTAATCAAGGGATGGAGTATACAAATTCAACATTCAATTACATGAATACGAGTTATTTTTATTTTGTATACCCTGTCTAAATAAATTGTTTTTTTTTACTATCTAAAATCAAATCTCCATTACATGTGAGTTGTACTCTTGAAAGTACGTAAAACACTGATTCAAGTACTATTTCCGTAATTTTCCACCAACTTCATGTCCTTTCTAGTCAAGTCCTTCAAAAAATCTCAGGCCATTATTCCTCCGGCGAGAAAAAGACATTCTATAAAGACCAAATAATGCATTTTGCTCAACGTAAAGTAAAAGGGAAAAAATATATATAAAGCATGAAATTAGTAGTTTTCATTTCCTTTTCCATTTCTTCATTAGTTGTTAGCCAAACAAGGAAAATAAGAAGACAATGTAATTAATTAGGGCAAAAAATTTCCAGAACTAATCTCCATTGTTGTTATCAGTGAGGAGAGTATTTATCACCTCTCTCTCTACACCATAGCAAAAACACCTTCATCAAAAGCCTAATTTTACTCCTGAAACATCGATTGTAACAGAGTATATATACAAAACAAAGATCGAGCTATTTTCACGATCAGGATCTTACTCTGTCTGCTCCCTAATTAACCCCACTGTCCAAAAGTGAGAAAAAAGAAGAAGATAAAAGAGGAGTATCATTCCGGCGAACCTAGAGAAATTCATCGGAAAATGAGTTGAGGAGATCTTGAACGTCCGGAGAAATCTCTCCGACTCGTAAAGCTTCGAGGACTCGTTCGAATTCGAGCACATGGCACGGAATACGAAGGACGCCTTTTTGCTCGTACCCGTACTCCTGAGCCGATTTATTGAGCAGCTGTATGAAGATCGGGTTGTTCAGCAGCTCGGCGCTCACGATGAACCGTTCCATTTCCTCGCCGACGTACACCGGCAGGTGTCCCTCCGGAACGCCGCCGGATCTGCGGAGCTTCAGCGTGCGAAAGGAGTCACATCGGCGAGGCCGAGCAGACGAGCGCGATTCCGATCGGAGAAGCGAGTACGTCGAGGAATCCGCAACGCGCGAGAGTCGGCGAATCAACTTCTTCATGAAAGGATTTTTGGAGAGAGAATAGTTGGAGACGAGAGAAATTTAGAGAGAGAAGGTGAGTCTTCGAGGAGAGAGAGGGAGATTGGGGAAAGAGTGAAGGGGGATATAAATATTATATAGGGGAGAGAGAGAGAACGGGAATCGGAGATAGTTGAGAGGTACAGGTAAGCGTACTTGGCAGGTACAATTATTGTTTCTGTATAATTTATTACTCCTATACACTCATTTATTATTTAAACGGAAAACTTAAAAATTAAAAACATTTGTTCCTTTGTTTCCTTCTTTTTTTTGGGGGTACGGGGTGGGAGTCGGGGGTGAGGCGTGGGACGTGGGGAGTGGGGCGGAGAGGGGAGAGGGGGGGGGGGGAGGGGGGGGGGGGGGGGAGGGGGGGGGTAAGATAAGACATTCTTTTATTTCACCAGAATATCACCGGTCATGTGAGATTAAGTAGACCTGGCCCAAGCCCGCGAGCAGGGCCGGGCCGGGCTGCAGATTTTTAATTCAATAAAATTTGTGTTTTGTGGCTTGTTTGTTTTTGGTTCGGTTTGTTATTTTTTTAAAAAAATAACAAAAAATAGATATAATATTGATCCAGGTCCGCGGACAGGCCCATCCCATCCGCTACGGGCCGGGTTTTGAGTTATAATTTTTAACCCAACAAAACTTAGACCATTTTGGCCCGTCCATTTTTTGGCCCGACCCGCCACTGGCCCGGTTAGTTTGGGCAGAGTCCGCCCGTTTGCCAGGTCTAAGATTAAGCCTACTTGGCTGTGGAATACTATTGTTCCTAGTTCGGTAGTTAACTGCTTATTCTTACCTCTGATAAGATTATTAGTTCTATTTGTGTATTTGTTGAGGTACCGCGTGATAGTATAGTAAAGTCTCATATCGAAACACAAGAAAAAGGTTAACGACATATATCATCTAATGGATCATAAACTTAATAGGTTAATTTTTTAGGTCAAGATCTGATTTTAAATGAACATATATATGTCGAATATTTCTAACAGTATTTACGTATGGAATCCGATTACCATGAAATTAACTTCATGGTAAGTTGACCAATTGACCAATACAGTGTTGACACGCAGAGACAGAGATCACCTTCTAGCCCGTGTATCAACACTGTATTGATGAATTGACCAAAATTAACTTCATGTTAACCCCTCTCTTACGTATGGATTTTTTTACTATCACTTACATGAATAAGTATATCAGTTATATATATATATATATACTAGTCGATTATAATTTTGTCTATTCTTATATCAATGTATTATTCGATTATAATTAAACAGCATATTTTTATAATATATAACAGGACTCCATGCTTTATACTTTAGTATTTGGATTGATTCATCACATTTGTATTGCAAATTGTTGTTGCTTTATCACATGAATTTTATGTTTAATGTCATTTGTTCCGACTGTGTTTTACATATTCAAGTGATTTGCAAATTTATCCACACAAGTGAAAATTGAACCAAAAAGTAGACCTGTTTGAAGACTTTAATTATTAAGCTTCCTGATAGTATTAAATTATATCTTATCTCATGTCATCATTAATAAACATGAAATAAATTTTTTTATTAATATTTATAAATGAAACTCTTTTAATTTAAAATGGACAAAAAATATAAAAAAATGAACAAAAAAATTAAATTTAACATGTGAAAACCTTATTGGATGGAGTACTAGTTTTGGTTAACATTTGAGTTGGATGAATCTATTAATAAATATGTCAAATCAAACTTTTAATAATTCCCATGAATATCACGTAAACTTATTTTTAAAAAATAAAATTATGTATTAATAAAGCGTTCACACTAATTGAGTTGGAATTTGGACGGCTGCTAATATAGTAGTATGATATCATCTTAACAGATAAACATGCAATGAACGACTTATCTCCCTAGCTCTAAAAAACATTAATATATATGACAAGGCGATAGTGATGCGTGTATATATATATATATATCCGGTTCTTTCAACATATTGATCTATTAACAGACTATCTTTAGTGACAAATATGTTTGTCACTAAAAGCTGGTCCGTTAACGTATCAATCCGTTGAATAATGACTATATATATATATATATACTTATATTTTGCTTTTATATAGTCGTCATATGCAGTCATTGACAACAGTATAAACCGTCGCCATAGCAAAGAAAATCGTCATTATACTTGTATTTTAGGAATGTCACATGTCACCCTCTAATTGGTGACATATTTTGCTTTTATGATTAATTAACATTTACAGAAAATGTTCATTTCATTATGCTTATAAAATTTAGAAATTATCCATAAAGTGATTTTCAATAATAAAACAAAATTTATTTATTTTGAAATGAAAGTAAACGGACGCCTACAAAATATTTATACATCTTTTCAAAAAAAATATTACTAATACTTATCTAATAATTAAAAAATTAACATAAATATTCATAATATATCATTTTCCATCTAACTCAAATAAATTCTAAAAAAAAAAGGGTTACAAATGTAAGAAAGGAGGGAGGGAGGGACAAGGTGAAGAAAAAATAATGTTACTATCACATAAATTTTATCACATAAATTTCATATATATATATATATATTACAGATTTCGTATATCAGACGAGAATCTGCTGTATGTATGTATGTATATATATATATATATATATATGAGAGTTATGTGATAATTTTTATGTAATAGTAGCATTGCTCGTGAAGAAAACGTTGGAAGCGTGATTGCCGGTTGAGTCACTCACTCACTCTTTAACTTTTTCTCCTACTCCTATTCTATTCTATTCCTTTCCTATTTCTTTTGTTTTTCCGTAATCCGTTACAGTACACCTTCCGTGATGGATGTCCCTTTAACGCCTTTGTCCGCTTCTGTTTTCAGCTTTATACTCACTCTCTTCAAATTCCCCTCACGCTTCTTCTTCCCGCGTGGATCCCAAACGTCTGATTCCATATCCGTCGAAATCAATCGTAAAACACGACGCCCGCCAATTAAACATTAACTACCGTACGGTACTACTTCCCCTTTTGTCTTTTTATCACCTTTTTTTATTCATCAAATGATTTTTAAATTTCTATTTATTTTTTCCCGAGTAATATATTTATAATTTTATATTCATTTTTTCTCCACAATTTAGTCACATCTTTGTTTCATATTCTTTAGGATGAACATATGAAACTAATTATTTTTTACATTACCACAAAATTTTAATTAGATTCCTTGAGAATTTACATTTGTGCAAACAATAAAGGAATTTTTTAACAAGCACACAGTTTAAGAGAATATTCTCTTGAATTGTACGTATATTCCTTTGAACTTGTTGCCAAATGCAGAAATCAAGAGAATATACACATAATTTAAGAGAATATTCTCTTGAACCGTGTGCTTAACATGTGTCCTTAGAGCGTACATGTTAAGAGAATCCAACAATAAATATAAAACTTTAATTTATTTTGCTTCAGTGATCATAACACCCAATGAGAAGGCACAATAACGATGAACACCCAAAAAAAAAATATTATAAACAATAAATATGCATGTCCAACAAAATAAAAAATAAGCATGTGATTACATGCACAAAGTAAATTAAGAAACATAATTTATTCGATAAAGAACAATATAAATGTAAGTCTAAATTAGAGAGAGAAAGAAGAAAATTGAATAAGCAAGAATTCTTACTCAATTTTATATTTATTACAATAAATATCCCAATAAATAATTCAAAGTATTAATATTAAATATCCTAAAAATACCACTTATTAAATTTAGAACTTGAAATTCAACAAGAATTACAATTCTATGTGTACTATTAGTTTGCCCTATCATCAGTCTTGACGATCTTCTTGGAGCCGAATCTTCATCTTCTTTTTTCAAATAAATTTGTACGCAGAAAGAATTTTACACAATTTGTCAAATTACTAATTCCTCCCTTATTAATTCTCAATTAGATTATTAAAATAAATGTTAGCATGTTTTTTTTAAAAAAAAGCCACATCATTATTTAAGTTGAAAAGGAACCAAGGGTAAATATTCCTCTATTTTAGAGTACAATGACTATTATGAAGAAAAAAATATTGTACATGGATGAAATTGAAACCAACTATAGAGTACAAGACCAAAATAATTGTTTAGCCTACTTAAAGGTGTAATTCACTTTTATTGTGCCTGTGATACAAGTCAATTTTATGCGCTATAGCATAAGATTATATTTGTTTGTAAAGATTATACTTAAAATTAGTTTATTAATTTTAATTAATTTATTTGTTTTAAAAAAAAAAATTGGAGTATTAATTCAGGAATAACAAAATAATTGAAAATGCGAGGTATTCTTAATTTTCTGTCCATCTATATTTATATTAATGAGAATGCGATCTCTTTATGATTATTGGTAAGGATATAATAATCCAGAGAACAAGTTTTTATCCAATATTTTGAATAGTTCTGGATAAAACAAACATAACATGAGATTATTTTAAATTATCTCATGAATAATCTCATTCTAAATAAATATGTGATTATTTAATCCTAAAATTAATAATCTTAAGATTATAATACATGAGAATATAGTTCCAGAGTTATAATGAGTTATAATCCTTCAAATTAATATAAATTCATTTAGTTTTAGTTGAAACAATTATTATAATTTTATAGTATGTAACAAAAATTATTAATCACAAAATTTATTTTATTTTAAATTTTAATGAGTCATATTAATTTTGAAATTTAATATATCGTTATTTGATCTTAAAAGTCAAATTATATCTCTAATTTTGGAAGAGAGAGTATCTTTTAATTATGGATAAAGTCGTTTTCTCTATTTGACTTAAAAAGTAAATTAAAAATAAAGTAACTTGAGATTAGCCGGGCAGAATTCACATGCAGAAACTAAATTTGAGATAAGTCATGATCATTATACATAATTCAATATCAACATTGTGCTCACTAAATTCTAAGTATGTCAATCAACCGAGTTAAGCCGAGTATTGAGTTGTTCAGATTTGGTTCACAAAATTTATCGAGTATAAAATAAGACTTGATTG
This sequence comes from Panax stipuleanatus, assembly GCA_020205555.1. NCBI lineage: Eukaryota > Viridiplantae > Streptophyta > Magnoliopsida > Apiales > Araliaceae > Panax > Panax stipuleanatus. Next base: position 124,425 of record JAINUT010000483.1, read on the forward strand.
AAGCTCGTTTAGCTACCGAGCAGAGCACGATCTCGAATCAAGCTCAAACAGTTTGAGTTTTTCGAACGAATATAATCCGAGTATTAATAAAAAATTACAATTTAAGGAGGTTCGAGTAATTTATCGAACATTAAAATTTATTCATATTTAAATTATTTATATTTCGATTCGAGCGAGTACGAATTGAGCCTAAAATATTTGCTCATTTTACAGCCTTACTAAATTCCGACACCTACTGAATTAATAAAGTATATTAGTAGTACTCCCTCCGTTCCTTAATATAAGTCGTTTTAGAGTTGTACATATGTATTAAGGAAACGACTGTAAAACATTAAATCAATTTGTTATAACTAACATGATTTTTTTTTCCATTGGTTCTACGATTTTTAATTTTTTTGATTAAAATTTTTTTTTAAGCGTGCTTTAATTAATAAAATGTAATTATATAGTACTATTTAAATAGAATTTATTAAATAAGTTTATTGAGAAAGTACAAATATTATTTATAAAATAAATATAATAATTACAAATTAAATATTATGGGAACCATGAATTAATGGTACCACCAGCACCAGTAGTTATGGTCCTTATGGACCGTGACATGCAAAGCAAAGCAACACAGGACGACCATTCAAAGGGCTTGGTGGTTTATGACGGGTTGTGGGCCATTATGTCAAGTTGTGAACAACAAAATAAAATATAAAATTAAACGTAATTGACTTGTAGACTTTTTCTTTTCTTTTTTTGGGTGTTTCATACTTATGCTATTTACTATTTATTCATTCACTATTCTTATAATAATATTATTATTATTATCAACCACGATGTTCGACTGCGGTTGAAAAACTCCACATTATCAAAATAAAATAATTTTCCGTCAAAAAGAAATTTCAAATGCACGTTACAATCATCTTTGGATTCAGATCCAGATCCAGATCCATATCCAAAGAGTCGAGAAGTCACCTTTTTGTAAAATCATTTTCACAATTGAAAGTGTTAGTTCTACAAGATACTCTCTCGCATGAGGTTAGACCTCACTTACTATTTGATATCATTAGTAAAATTTTTTTATATTCCTATTAATTAATTACATCATCAAAGTTTGTAATAAATTCACTTTTATATACAATAAATAAATATCCACCCAACTCTTACCTGATTAAATGAATGAATGGGTTATCATAATTTGCCAAAAAGAAGAAAGAAGGAGAATTATGGTCTTGTAGTCTAGTATTATTTTTATGATTACATTTTTATTTATTTATTTTCTTAGAAAAAGTAGCACCAAACTTTGCAATTTATGAATTGAAAAAAGGAATTTCTTAACATGTGTTCTTAGGACACATGCTAAGCACACAATTCAAAAAAATATTTTTTTAAATTGTGTGCATATTTTTTTGAACTTCGTACAAATATAAAAATTAAAAAATATACAAACATTTCAAAAAAATATTCTCTTCAACTGTGTGTTTAACACGTGCCTTTAAATTTATTGTCATGCTTTGGTACAAGAAAACGAAAATGCAGCGTGCCGGTTACTACTCGGCAGAGCCAGCCCATGAGACAGGTCAAGTACGGAATAAGGTCGGCTTGTGCGACCCGGGAGTATTTATGGGATGTGGACCCACCGAGGCTGGACCCTTTCCGTATAATGCCGTACACATAAGTCGTACACGGAAAGCACCGACCCCCTCAAATGACTGTTTTTTTTTACTTTTCTTATTTTTAAATTTTAAATTTTAAATATTTAAATAATACTACTACACTATATAATGGAAGATGACATGGACCTCCACGAAATGGTCTTATTAGGTGGATCCCACCCCCAAACACGGCAGCTACAGCGTCACTTGGGCCCACTTTACATTCGACTCCTACACGAAAAAGTTGAAAATATATAAAAACTGAAAAAGAAAAAGGATCTCCTAAAAATTATACTTTATCAAATTCTTTTCCAAATGAAAAAAGATATATATATATATATATATATATATATATATATATTACGAATATTTTATCGATATTTTTAGTTGTCGGATAAATAATAGTGATAATTATTTTGAAATAATGTGTAATAAATGAGATTCTCCTATATATTTATTTAATTTTATATATTAATATGTTTCGTAATTGTAATTCAACATAAATTTATTATAACCACATGTCTAACAACTACTTGTCATTGTACAGTTTTCTACTAATTTGTTTTTTTTTCTTATTTCAAGTTATAAGCACATATTTTTCTTTCAGAATTACACTCTATTGAAAAGCAAGTTTTATTTTGACGTTTTTTTGTCAATTTTATACAAATTAAAAATTAATATTGATGTGATTCAAGTAAGTTTTGAAAATAAAATTTTATTATAAGTTGCTGTAATTCTGAATAAGTTATAATAAATTAATCAACATTAAATTTATTTTGAAATTTATAAATTACTTTTAGAACTCTATTCCTCCTTTCTTATAATAAAAATAGTCATTTTTCTTTTATAGAATACAAAAATGAGACTTTATTGTAAGATAGAGGGAGAAATCTCATCCTAGAATCCAAAAGAGATTTTGTATATTACTATTTTTTTTTGTGGTTACTGCTATACTTAACATTTTTTGAATTCAAGGTGTTACGATTCATTCTTGTAATGTTAAATTTCAGTTGAATACAACAAAAAATAAAAATAAAAAATTAAATTCTATATTTTTTGCGCAAAAGACCCCACGGTCATTATCACTAGGGGTGGGCAAAAAATTTGTTTTTTCGGTTTTTCAGACCGGTCCGAACTGATCGGTTCGGTAAAAAAAATCGGTTCGATTTCGGTACAAAAAATAGGTATATACCGATTTTTCGGTACCGGTTTCGGTACCGAGTTTTTATGAACCGAACCGGTATATACCGATTTTCCAATTTTCCAATTTTTTATTTTTTATTATTATTAATAATAATAATAATAATAATAATAATAATAATAATAATAATAATAATAAAATAATGATTATAATAATAAAAAATAAGAATATTAATAAAAATAAGAATAATAAAAATAAAATAATAATAAAAAAAATAATAAAATAATAATTATATTAATTTTTGATTTATTCGGTAAAAATTGGTACCGAACCGGTTCCGAATCGATAAACTGGTTCGATATACCGGTCTAACCGGTACCGAAATTTGGCTACTTTCGATTTTGGTTCGGTATCGGTCTGGTTCGGGCCGATTTTTACCCGTTGCCCACCCCTAATTATCACTACTCCTTATTTATTTATTTATTTTATGTCACTTGAAATCTTAATTTATACCTTATTAATATATTTATTTATTAAATCTATTATAATATTCATTATCAATAAAATAAGTTCCTTTTTTTTTTTTTGCTAAATAGTAAAACATTTCTCTTTATCATAGTATTTATTTGTATGGTATTGTTTTAATTTTTAAGATGGAGGAAGTATTTTCATACCACAAATGTTTTATGGTTGGTGGGAGATACCAATTAGGGTAATTAATATAATATTATAAATGTTTTAATTTAAAATTTTCGACAAAATTCGACTTTACGGATAGAAAAAACATGTAAAATAAAAGAAAATGTCATATATTTTTTACTTTGATCTATTCAAGTACCATTATTATAAACGGAAGTGTTCCATAGTTCGCGTTAGCTATGGACACTGTTCCAGCTAACTGTTATCCAATCGTCCAAGATAAGATCCAATCGCTTAGGATTAAGAAGTTGAAGGCCCAACTGCTACTCCCTCTAATGACCAACACATATTTTAATAAACATACTATGCTAGCCGCTAGAGAGAGTAGCGGCCAGGCAAAATAACGTTTTGGAGACTTGGCATGGCTGGAAGAGGGATTAGTGGCCCGTTTGACCAGATCTTAGGACATTCATCTAACATTTTACTCCATTCGCATCCATATGCTAAACAGTTGCAGAAATTTAGCTTTGGAGAGAATTTGATAGTTCTGAGATTAGAAGAAATCACTTTTTCGTGCAATCAATTTTAGGTAAGTCTTTATCAACGGCTTTCATGACTGCTATAAATATATTTTTATCTAGTTCTCCTGAATCTCTTGCTAGTTTAGATTGTAGAAATGCATCGAAGTATGTTAATAATGCTGAAAGTAGTAAAGATGTAATGGTTCCTTATGTTGGTCAATTGTTTTCTAAATCAGAAGAAGATGAAATTTGTATAGATCCTATGCCCAAAAAAATGGATTTTAGATTAGGATTGATACGAGTCGTAAACATGCTCACAATAATGATTTGACGTCAAGATTATAGTATGTAAAGAAGCTGGTAGACCAACTGTTGTAAAGACTTCATTAAATGATGAATGTGATAACGATAAGAAAACAAGACAACGAGACTCAATTGGTCGAACATTATGCAAAACTAGAATGTATGTTGTCCACGGTAGGAAAGAAGATAATTGGTGTATTTCGATTATTCAGTTGGATCACAATCATCATTTAGTGACACCTACCAAAGTAGATTTGATTGAGACACATAGAAATATTAAGCCGGTAGCAAGAAAATTAATTGACACATTAAATAAGGCGGGTATTGGACCAAGTAGGATGATGAACGTTTTGAGCACAATGGGTGGAGAGATGCAAAATGTAGGTTTTAGTGACAAGGATGTTCGTAATGTAGTTAGTGATTTAAGGCGTGACTCGGAGGATAAAATTGATGCACAAGCTGCAATAATTTATCTGTAAAAATTTGGTTCTAGCAGTGCGAGTAAATTCTTCTTTCATGTCGAATCAGACAAAGACAATCGCAAAGCTTGTATTTTGTGGGTAGACGCCCGATCAAGATTTATGTACAGGGGCGGATCTAGGAATTTTGCTCAGCAGGGACGAAATTTTAAATAATTTTTTTGTTGAAGTTAATTAAAGAAAATTTGAACTAATCATAATGACGTTTACAAACTACAATGCTATCCTCCTAGACCTCATAGCTTGAAAATGTTCTAAGATAGCTTCGTTATCATCATGGTAAATTTCTTAGTGACTTCATGAAGACCTATTGGTCACCACCAATAAAGAATTTAAATATGGTTTCTAGATTAATCCGTACATCATTTTGAGTAGAAAATACGCTCAGCCTCATATTATTCAGCAATAACTATCTAATAAGTTAGAAATGTCTTGCATACATAATTATATTTTATATACTAATATATCTCTACGAGTCTCTGACTCTCCATGTTATTTACTTTGTCAAGAAATATAAAGTGTAAACAGAATTGGCTTTTGGAGTAATTAACCCCAAATTCCAGGATTTTGTCTAAATAAACCCTTGGAAATTTGCACTACATATCCCTATAATACAGCTTATAGCAGGTTTTTCAAAGATTTCATATAACAATGGTTTTCTCATTTCAACACACTTTCTTTACAATGCTTACTAAAACTTCTAAAACAATGAGAACTGCATCAAAACCAAAATCATTATTTTATCACAAAAAAGAGTATTTTCTTAACAAACCCTTATCCTAATGAAGCTAATATAACAAACCATCAAACCAACACATACCCATTTCAATATTTTACCAGTACCAACAGATTCAGATATATGAATATCAATCACTTAATCAAAACCCCTAATAATCTGAGAATTGGTCACAAGAAAGGGCCTAAGATTGTATGACCCAAGAAAGGGCCCAAGATTGTATAACCCACCATTTGGAATTCAATTTTACATGAATTTAAAGGTTTGCTAAGTATTGTAGACAAAAAAGTCCTAATTTTGTTACCTTCTAAATCTCATATGCGCAAGGGGCGAGGCCGCGAGGGGTAGAGACTGCAAGAAGAAGAGAAGAGGAGACGGACTCACGGTGTGGAGAAGTAGATGACTCTCGGTGGTCGCGGTGCTTGGCCAAGTTGTGATGGTGTGAAGTAGAGGAAGAGTAGAGTTCTTTACGTAAAGCAGTGAAGATGGAAGTGAAGTCTCGCCAGTTGCCCCTCACTCTCTGTAAGATTATAATGAAAATTTTCTTTTGCCCTATCAAGTTTACCTTTTTATTAATCCGCCCTCTTAAATTTACTAATTTATAAATTTTGCATTCTTAAGTTACCTATAAAAAAAATTGAGCATAGGCAGCACCTGCCTACCCTGCCTTTACATTGCATCAGCTCCTGTTTATGTATCAACGTTTCGGAGACGTGGTTACATTTGACACTACGTATTGGACAAATAAGTATAATATGCCATTTGTTTCATTTATCGGGGTCAACCACCATTATCACTTTATTTTATTTGGATTTGTACTGTTAAGCGATGAGACAGAAGACACTTTCATTTGGGTCTTAGGGACGTGGCTCGAAGCCATGGACTACAAGGCTCCTGTTGTGACGCCCCCAAAATAGGTTCAATACCAACCCATTCTGAGTCGCCACATACATGGTACAGAATTCAAATACAATCTTTTATAACATACGGTCGTGCAAACTACGACCACACAAACTGTGAATTTCAATACAAATCGTATATAATACGAAATATAAACATTCAAATTCACTCTTTATTAATTACAATCATTATCCCACTATTTTATAGAATAGTGAGAACTTCTACTGATCTAACTCTGACCATCACTCTGATCCCCGACTAGTCCCCGCGATATTCCCATTTCCTGAAGAGAACAATGGAAGAAAAGGGTGAGCTCAACTAGTCCAGTAAAAAATATTATGATTAAGATAATGAATAATAAATTATTGTTAGTCTCCAATAAATCAGATAAAATATAATGGACAACAAGTTTTAGATTAATATTCGCAGCGAAAATAACAATTCATTAGAAGATTTAAGTAGAGAATGAAGTCTACTATTTTCTATGATTTAAAAGTCCATCATCAATATTTTATCCCTGTAACATCAATCAATATATATCTCAAATCAATATTCATCTTTGCACTACGGCCAAAGATATTCATTTGTATCACCAGTTGGTCATGTTCATCTCAACACCTGTTCATCTTTGCACTACGGGCCAAAGATATTTATCAAGTAATCATTCATCTTTGCACTACAGGCCAAAGATATTCATAAAGTAATCTTTCATCTTTGTACTACAGGCCAAAGATATTAGTTATATCACCATTTAGGACTGAGGATGATGAAATATAATATAAGGAACGAATCCAGTGAGATAAAGGACAAGAATTAGGGATTCGTAATTTAGTTTATCCAAGTTCAATAATACTCCGTAATAATCAATTGTGGAGCAAAATTCAAGAATGAAGTTCAAAACTTAGATACAATAAAAAAATATTTTGTTTACCGTAAATAGTAACTCATGAATAGTAACTAAATAGTAACTCGTGAATAGTAACTCGACATGAAAAGATAAGAATTTCACGAGAAAGTTCAGAAAATTATTCCGGCGAAATGATACTAGATGAAGCGCAAAACTTAAGAAATTTCTGATTATTTCAGGAATTCTAGAAGCAATACTTACCATAATAAGTTTAAAGTTAGGAATCTGAAATGAAACAATATACGAAACTACAATTGAATTTTCACCCGTCTGGCGGTAGTCCGCTCAGACAGATTATTTTCACAATTTAATAACAACTGAATACGAAGGGTTATTCACCAGGCATGCGGTATTCTGCGTAGACAGGTTATTCTAACAGAATAATGGAATAACAACAGAATTTCACTATGCATGCGGTAGTCCGCGTAGACAGGTTATTCCAATAGAATAATAAAGAATGGAATAACAACCCTTACGAATATTGAAAGAAAATAACTCTGTTCATGAATACGAAAGAAATAATACCCCTTACCTTAAAAATTTGGAGACTGCACTAGTGTAATAACAGAATACTCTTCTTCTTTCTCTCTTATTCTTTCTATACTTTCTCTCTCTATAGCTTTAGTGAATTGGTGAGAAATAATGAAGAAATGAGCTTCTATTTATAGGCTCGACAGAATAAGGGTAAAATAGTATTTTCGCCATAATTTATGACATCATCGCTTACATCATCGATCCTATGACATCATTGCTTACCTCATCGCTCCGATGACATCCTTGCTTACCTCATCGCTCCGATGACATCATTGTTTGCATCATAAGAGTTCAAATTCAATTTGCACTCTTTCACCTCGTTTAACTTTTATACCATGAATTTACTATAATAATGATACCATTCAAATTATAAAAATCATCCTATTATATAATCACATCATACTACTATAATGTAATATTATAATAATATATTTCAATGAATTATTTCATCGGACAAGATAAAATACCAACTTTTAACAAATGTCACATGTTAAAAATTTCTCCGTTTAAATTCACATTGAATAAATATTTCCTTAACATATATATCAAAAATTAATTATTCACAAATAATATTACTGAACTACAATATTGACAACCAGATCGTTTCTAGAAAAGAGGGGGCCTTCTGATAAGGATTTCTCCTTACTGGCGCGCAATTAATCAACCCCTTTTCTAGACAAAACTTCCTTAGACATTGCCAATAATGCTATCTAATAATATTATTTAAATAATATGAATTATTGATTTGATAATTTGAAATAATGTGCAATGACAATTATTGAACCAATAATATAAAATAGCAAAGTAGCACTTATTGATATAAAATATCAACGTAGCAAATATTGAACCAATAAAATATTATGCAATTATTGAATCAATAATATAAAATATTGAATAGTAATTACTGTAACAATAATTGAGTAAGTGCCTTCCTACGTAAGAATTAATAATTTAAAATACTGTGCAATATCGTGTGCTACTGTGCAACACCACGTATTACTGTATTTTAACTACCGGGTATTTCAACAGTACTAACGGTAACAGTTTTGCCGTTATTTTTATAAAAAGGTTACTTCTGTCGCTTTCTATATCCGACATTCATTCCGTTGTGGGGTCCACCAATGACTGCGCCGTCGTACGAATATTCTCCGACAAAAAAAATATTCCTCGACCAAACGAATATTCTCCGACACAACGAATATTTTATAACCACTTGCTTACTTTGTAAACTTTGCACATTTCACCCATAACTTATCGCATGTATCAAATCAACACCTTACTATTTCAAAATAATATATAAAGAAAATTAAATCTTATTCATAAAATTTGGGGTCTTACACCTGTAACTATCATCACTGACTAAGATAAAGTCATGATCAATGCTATTGGTAGGTTAATCACATCCACTCATCATTTATTGTGTTCTAGGCATATTAACAATAAATTTCCAGAAAAATTGCATCATGTTTATGCGGAACACCCATCGTTCAAAGACGATTTAACAACTGTGTGTATAATTCATTGTCCATCGACAAGTTTGAAGAGTGTTGGGAAATCCTTATGAGAGAATATTATTTGTATCAAATGAATGACTCATAAGTTTGTATGATGTGAAGGAGAAATGGATAATTGCATATACAAAGAGGTATTTTGTTGCTGGAATGACAACCACCGGAAGAAGCGAAGGTATGAATAATTTTTTTTGATTTATATGTAATGCTTCAACAGGATTGAAAGATTTTGTAGTCAAGACTCATAAGGCTATTGAGAAACAATTCAAATTGTTTGGGACCCACAATAATACAAATCTCTGGCAAACTTTTCATTTCAAATTAGTTGGGACTCATAATAATACAAATCTCATGTAAACTTTTCCTTTCAAATTGGTTGGAACCCACGATAATTCAATTATCCTACAATTTTTTCTTTTTTTTCTTTTAAACTTAGTGCGCCTTAGTATTCCTCATGTGTATTATTTTTCAAACTTCGTACACCATCTATTTCTCTATAAATAGAGTGCTCAGTTGAACAATGAAGGACACGCCAAAAATAAAAAATTATTCTACTGCAATATTGTGAGTATTTATTTTTAGTGTAAGAATATTCTGAGTGTTATTAACGTAAGTAAAAATGCAAGAATTGCTTAAGGTAATTTCCTACATAACAGACAGTATTTAGTCTTTTATTAAGGTAAGAGATATTATTTTCTTTCATATTCTTAAATTTATGGTAAGAAATTATTATTCATTTCTACAGCTTTATCATTAAATGGTGAAAATTTTTAAAATCATTAGAATATCATTAATAGTTTATGTTTTATCTAATATATTTTTACCTGAATATTCATATTAAATTTTAATCGCTATATTGGAACTGTGAACCTTATATTTTTTTGAACTTGATATTTTATCAAGGATTCTAATTGATTTTTTGAATATCGTGTTGACAATTTGAACTCTGAATAAATTAAATTAATAATCGCTAATGTTTATTTGTTATCTTATTATTTTGATTATTTCTTTCCATCATTCATATTATTATTATTTAATCAACAAAATTAAGTTGTAAATATCTTTGGTCTTGGTGCAATGACAATAAGATTGTTGAGTGTCTTAGCGTGTATGACAAAGGCACGTGGTGAAAGTTCTCGCTGGTCTGGGTGTAAAGAGCAACTGTTGATTGACTTGATTATGACCAGAAACTGTGGATTGACATAATCATGGTCTTTGGTGTTACAGACAAAGACAAGTAGTGAAAGTTCTCTTTGACATGGGTGCAAAGAGGAACTATTGATTAACATGATTATGACCAAGAACTTTTGATTTATATTATCATGACTATTGGTGTTACAATTGATGAAATCTTGATGTTAATTTTTTTTCAGTTGGAGAAGTTAGTAGACATTATTATTTATTTGACTCTTCTAATGAATTGCTCATTCTACTACAGTTATATGTGAAAACTTATATAATTACCATATGTTCTAAATATCTGATTTATTACTGTTGAAGGCTAATGATAACTTATTTATCTTTGTTATGATATTGTTTACTGAACTATTTTTTCTCACCTTTTTGTTTCATAATTCTTTTTATGGAATAAGAATATTGTTGGGTCTTGCGGTGAGAACAAGAAAATGGAGTGATAATCCGAGTTAGTAGTCGTAGTAGTTCTCAATACATTGAAAAATTATGTGACAATAATTATACTGAGAACTTAAAGTATGTGTGTTTACCTTATGTTTACGGCATTGTAATAATTGATTTTGGCAACCCAAATTGGGTGGTGTAGATCTGAATTTGGGAGGTCACAAGTATTGTCGTACTATATACCACTTTGTAATAATTTTAAATAAGAGAATTTGTGTTTGTAATATTTATTTTGACGACTCAAATTGGGTGGTATAGATCCGAATTTGGGGTGTCGCACAAATGCAAAGTGTAATTGGGCTTGAAAATTTATTAATAGTCCGGTCTTTTGATTTTACTAATGTATTATGCCTCATGTGTTTGAGCTAATATTATAGCATTTAATTTTTTAATTACTATAAATATTTTTTTGTGTGTGAATCATTATAGAGAGTGTAAAACATCTTATAAATATATACCGCGTGTTCTATTTTTTTATTTTTATATAATTTCTGTGTGAGTGTATTATTATTCGTTCTTGAATCATGAAAAATTGTGACTGTCTGAATGCACGACTTATGTTTTGTTTAATCTAATCGCTTTGTGATTAATATAGAGAGTAGGTGCACAATTTCTTCTAGTGAGCAGGCGGGTCAGACATCATAGAAAAATTATACTAGTGCAGTAGAGCTGACTAAGTACGAATTTTATTTGGAATTAAATTATTGGTTTGGATTTTTTGCCCTCTTTATGGTATGAATGAAACAAAATGATTGAATTATCTGCAATTATGTGACCACATTTCTTCAAAACATCCATATAGTACAATATTAATGAATTTTTATTTTTAAATTAACAAGTAGACTCCACTTAAATATAGTTACATGGTTAAACTAATTTTGTGCGTACTTTGTTATTAGAGTAGTGTACTTTTAGATATAATTTTTTTACTTGTAGTCATGCTTTTGATGTCAGAGAGAGAGAGAAAGTATATATTTTTTGTTATTTTTTAAAATATATACTATTACAATTTAATTCTACGGGTATATTTCATCCAAGGAGTTTAAAGAAAATTTAAGAGAGGGGTTAGGAGGAGAACTAAAGGGAAATATAGAAGAAATTTATCTTTTAATATGTAGGGCATGTTTGGCTCGGAGTTTTTGGGGGCGCATGAGGTTTTTGAAGTCCGACTATAGTTGACAATATTATTCATTTAAAAGCAACGGATTCCAAAAGGAAATTGAATAGTAAATGGATCCCACACTTACGTGAGAGAGAGTTTGTGAAAATATCATTTTTTTACTTCTGAAAGTAATTCCGTACAGTTAATCATATCGATAAATTGTAGGTCCCTCGACTGTCATTTTTTCGCTTAATGTGTGCGCGGTTTGAACGAGCGTTCAAATCAATCAAGTTCGCTTTAGGAGGATAATATGTTCCATGCGTGTTAATCTTGTTGTTTTTTATTTTTTGGATTTATCAGTTGAACGTATATGGATTCGGAAATTAAGTTGAGCAAGTTGAGTTACGACTTTAAATAAAGTGGTACTTCATGGTACAACTAATTTTTGTTTTTGATAATGAACAAGAGGCAAACAAGGGGGGCTTGTGGTGGGGGGAGGGGGTATGGATGTTGAAATTTGGCGAAAAGGCCTAAAAAGATGGGTCCATTTGAGTTGATTTTGTGTCTTTTTGGTATATATGTCTCTTGGAGCCACGAGATACTTTTTCCTTCGAACAAATCCTTTGGGTTTTGAAAATAACATCTCATTGCAACCTCTTTTGCAAGTTGCTGTATTTATTAAATTTTTTTTGGCTCACCAATCTGAAAAGTTACTCATTTTGTCAAGCTATAGAAAGGGCTTTAAGATAGTTAAGAACATAATTTTTTTTTTTTTTTGTATTCCACTAAAATTTAGCATGATCCCAAAATCTCATGCACCCAGTCTTATAAGTAGTTTTTTTTACCATTAAGCCATGATGGGCTTGGTTAAGAACATGAACTTGGTTTGTGTTTGAGACCTTTAAAAATGGTTTGAGATTAGCTCATATTTAAATATGAATGAAACATTACTGAGTCTTATTATATATTACGATAATTTTGTGTCAGAAATTACAATTACAAAATATGCCAGTACATGAAATTGAATATAATTATAAAAGAACTCTATTTATAGATTCTTTCCAAAGGAGCTACAGTAAGACTACGTAATTGACAACCAAAAAATTAACACAAATATCGAACTATTAGAGCAAACTTATGAATGATTCGATTGAAACATATACAATGCATATGCTTGAACATTAACTTAATCTTGCAACTAACATGTCAACCTTAATTCTAGACTCATTTACAATTGTGGTTAGAGAATTGTAATGTTATTATATCTAATATCGAAAGTTAATTATTTTGATTTAATTCATTTCAATTATTATTTTAAAGTTGTCTTCAACCTAGTCTCACAAGTAATATATGTAAATTATAATAATCTTTAGAAATTATATAAAGATTTAAATGCTATTGTGGCAACATCATCTTTGTTTTTCTTAGTCACATTTCACTTTGTAAATTTGGATATTGAAACCTGGCAATCAAAAGCATCATTGGAGCTTAGAAATGTAAATATGTATGGGATTTGATTCATTGATTGCCCTTTCATCTATAGAAATAGGACTCAATTGTTTGAACTCTGCATTCCTTTACAAAACAACGAAACAATGATAATAATTAAAATTGTATTCATCAAATTTTAGGCAATATAAGCAAAACCCTTATCTTACGTTTGGATGGAAGGAATTGAGTAGGGTAAAGAATGAAATAATTTTAAAGTATTTCAAGTATATGTTTGGTTGTTGGTGGTGATGAATAATATAATAAGATGACAAAATTATCACAGATATTTATTTTATTGGAATGAATTTTATTCTACCACCTCCCACATGGAATAAAAATAAAGGGGATGAAATGAATTTTCATTTCATTAGAATGATTTATCTTCCAAAATGATCATAAAATACACTATTTTTCATACCATTCATCCATCTAAACGTAGTATTAGCGTGCCAAAATGGAGAATTTAGTCAAATATTGCTCAATAGATTATGCTATATTTTATTGCAAAACACAATACTAAAATTAACCACTTTTAATATACATACAACATGTATATATAGGGTAATAATACACATATATTTGTTATGGATTTTATTAATATTGGACGGTAAAAAAACACATACTATCTCTGGTTAAGTCAAACCTGATTAGGGTCCGCTATTATTAGTAACGGATGGTATATAGCGTCCGTTACTAATAGTAGTGGACATTGATTTTCAATTTCTAATTCTGACTATTCTTTCTTGTTTTAAATGATATATATGGTGTATACCTTATAAGGATCTATAGCAAATATATGTTATGCATCATTCTCTCTCTCACACACACATATATATATATTATATATGTGTGTGTTGGAGGTGGGAGGGGAGAGGGGGGAGGGGGAGGGGGCAGGGCGGGCGGGGAAGGGGGGTTGTAAAGCTTGCTAAATAAATTATCAATGAGTAGGGGATTATTGGGCCATGTGTTTAAAGAATGAACCATATGAGAACAAAGTGATTGTATGACATACTACGCCCCTCTAATTGGGCTTCAAACTGGACATATGCTTATAAACTTTAATAAAATGTTAAGCAAATTATTTTGGTGTTGGGCCATTTAACGTCTCATTGCTATTCTCTACTGCTATCAACGCTAATTAAATTGTAGATACATTTTGGCCCACTGAAGTGCTTCTTTCGAAAAGAAAAATACTCCTATATTTTATTAATATTAAACCTTTTAAAGTCAACTTAAACTTTTAAAGTCAATTTGACCTATTTTAAAATTCCATATTTTATATGAATTAATTTAATTTATACAATAATTTTATGAAATTTAACTTCAAAAATTATTAGTTTTAAAAGTTAAATAAATCACATCAATTTTAAATTTGAAAGCATCTCAAAATTGATGTTGAAAATAGGTTCAGTACACAACCCATTCTGAGTTGCCAAATACATGATACAGAATCTAAATACAAATCTTTATTATATTAAACGGTCGTGCAAAATACGACTACACAAACTATGAGCTTTAATACAGATCGTATATAATACGAAAATATAAACGCTCAAATTAGTACTCATTATAATTATTATCACACTATTTTACAAAATAGTGAGGACTACTACAGCTCTATCTCTAACTATCACTCCATTTCCCGACTAGTACTCGCAATATTCTCATTTTTTGAAGAGAACAATGAAAGAAAAGGATGAGCTCAACTAGCCCAGTAAAGAATATTATGACTAAGATAATGTAGAACAAATTATCCTTAGTCATCAATAGGGAAAAATCTGATAGAATACAATAGACTACAAGTTTTAGATCAACAACTGCAGCGGAAATAATAATCCATTAGAATAGTCAAGTAGAGAATGATGTCTACTATCTTCTATGATTTAAAAGTCATCATCAATATTTTATCTCTGTAACACCAATCAATAATATTTTCTATCAACGAATTACCATGCACTACGGGCCAAAGATATTCGTTTATATCACCAGTGATCATGATCATGCCAAATACCTGTCCATCTTTGCACTACGGGCTAAAGATATTCATCAATCAACTGTTCATCTTTGCACTACGGGCCAAAGATAACTTTCACCACAATTTAAGACTGCGGATGATGAAAAATAATATAAAGATCGAATTCAGTGAGATAAAGGAAAATATTAGAGATTCGTAATTTAATTTATCCAAGTTCAATAATGTTCATAATAATCAATTGTAGAGTAAAATTCAAGAATGAAGATCAAAACATGGATCAAATTTTAAGAATAAGATCCATAAAAGATAACTTGGACAAAGAAAAGAAAATTTAATTTTGTCGTGAATAGTATCCCGTGAATAGTACTTCGTGAATAGTACTCGAATGAATAGTACCCGACATGAAAAAAATTAAATTTGAATAAGAAGTTCAGACCAATATTCTAATGAAATAATATTAGATGAAGCGAAAATCTTAAAAAATTTCTAATCATTTCAGAAATTATAGAAGCAATACTTACCATAGTAAATTTAGAGTTAGGAATCTGAAATGAAATAATATACGAAAACTGCAAATGAATTTTCACCCGTTATGCGGTAGTCCGCGTAGACAGATCATTTCTACAATTTAATAAAGAATAAATACAAAGGGTTATTCACCAGGCATGCAGTAGTCCGCATAGACAGGTTATTCCCACAGATTAATAAGGAATAGAAGGACAACCCTTAAGAGTATTGAAAGAAGATAACATCCGTTACTAGAAAAATAATATCCTTTACCTTAATAGAAAAGTAGTTCTGACTGAAATAATGGAGATTATATTGAGAAAATCTTGCACAATTATCCATACTCAAAATATCTTTATACTCACAAGAAATACGCTTAATATTATAGAGAAATAATTTTTTGATTCTGGTATGTGTCCTTCATCGGTCAATTGAGCACTCTATTTATAGGGTTGAGGATGCACACCATTTTGACATATACGGTTTTGAAAATGAATGCAAAACCAACTTGCAAAAGAAATTTAACAATGTGGCCCCTCCATGTCTCCACCCACCATACCATTAATTCCAACTTTAAAAAAATTTCAAATACCATTTGATCATCTCCACCCCAATTAATTCAGATGTAAAATTATATATTAATAGTATTACTATATAAAAAATATTATAAAATTATATTATTATTATCTCATTATTATTATAATATAGTATTAAATAATATATTTGAATGAATATTTTATCGAAAAAATAATTGCAATTCCTCAGAAAATATGCCAAACTTTCAACAAATATCTCATTCTAAATTCCTCCATTTATAAAATTGAACCAATTATCATATTTTATTCATCAATTATTATTCAAAATTAATATTACAGAATCACAATATTGACAACCAGGTCGTTCCTAGGAAAGAGGGGGCTTTTCGATAAGGATTTCTCCTTACTGGAGCGCAATTAAATAACATAACCCCTTTCCTTGACAGAACTTTTTAGACATTGCTAATATGCTATCTAATAATATCATTTAAATAATATGAGTGACAATTATTGATTTAATAATGTAAAATACTGTGCAGTGGTTACTATGACATTATTGAATTAATATACAATATTGAACAGTAATTACTGTAACCATTATCGAATGAGTGACTTCTTACTTAATAATCAATAATTTAAAATACTGTGCAATACCGTGTGTTACTGTGCAACAACGCGTATTACTGTTTTTTATCACCGGATATTTTTAACAGTTTAACGGTAAAAGTTTTGCTGTTATTTTTCTAAAAATGTTATTTCTGTCGCTTTCTATATCTGACAGTTATTCTTTTGTGGGGTCCACCAATGACTGCGCTATCGTACGAATATTCTCCGACAAAACGAATATTCCCCGACACAACGAATATTTTATATGACAACTTGCTTACTTTAAAAAATTTGCACATATTACCCATAACTTATCACATTTATCAAATCAACACATTACTATTTACAATAATATATCGAGAAAATTAAATCTTATTCATAAAAAGTTGGGGTCTTACAATATTTCTCAGAGAATTCGACTTGCCTTGATAAATAGCATGCTGCTACATTTTCCTGTCCTTTCTTGTACAAAATTTCATAGTCTAATCCCATTAGTTTAGTGATCCATTTTTGCTGATTGGTAGTAATAACTCTTTGATCCAAAAGGTTTGGTGATCAGTCCTAATCAACACCTTATTACCAAGCACATAATGTCTCCATTTAGTGATGGCATAGACCACAACCATCAACTCCCTTTCATATGTAGACCAACCTAGGTGTTTTGGTGCTATAGACTTGTTCAAGTAAGCTATGGGCCGACCTTGTTGCATCAAAACTGCCTAATACCAAAATGTGAGGCATCTGCTTCTAAAACAAAATGCATAGTGAAGTTAGGCATTGCTAATACTAAAGCCTTGATCATTGCATATTTAATATCCAAAAAAGTATTTGTAGCTCTCTCATGCCAATGAAATTTATTTTTTTAACAGCTCAGTCAAAGGTTTGCTAATGAGGCCATTTCCTCGATAAACGTCATGTAATAACATGTCAATTCCAGAAACCCTCTCAAGCTCTTAATGTTATGCGACAAAGGCCATTTTGTCATGCAACTAATGTTGTCTGGGTCAGAAAAAACACCACTGTTAGTAATAATATGCCCCAAATACTGGACTTGTTCAGTGTTAAACACACATTTGATTCTCTAATAAATAAGGTATTGTCTTGTAGGAGCTGTATGGTTAATCTCAGATGTTCCAAATGTTCTTCATAGCTCTTGCTAGTATTAGTATAAAAAAAAGTAATATTTCTGAGGTAAGGCTTGAAAACTTTATTCATTACAGACTAAAAAGTAGTTGGTGCATTTGTAAGCCCAAAGGGCATTGCCAAGAATTTAAAATGGCACGTGTGAGTTCTAAAAGCAGTTTTTGGGATATCTTGGTGAATGCATCAAATTTAGTGGTACCCGGACCTGAGATAAGCTTAGAGATACATCTAGATCCATAATTCATCCAATAATCATCATAGCCAAGATAAG